>PVKV010020534.1:0-39581 GCA_004027835.1 Alouatta palliata | reverse complement strand
AGGGGAGGGACAGCGGGGGGTGGGGAGTTGGGGAGGGATAGCATGGGGAGAAATACCAGATATAGGTGATGGGGAGGAAGGCAGCAAATCACACTGCCATGTGTGTACCTATGTAACAATCTTGCATGTTCTTCACATGTACCCCCAAACCTAAAATGCAATAAAAAGTATATATATTAAAAAAAAAAAAAAAAAGAAATAACAGTTTTGGAAGAAAATGTGAAAGGTCACAATTTAATGTTTTTAAAATTCTGAGGGTTCAGTTATAAACATTACACTTTTTTTGTTTTGTTTTGTTTTGTTTTGTTTTGTTTTGTTTTTGAGACGGAGTCTTGCCCTGTTGCCCAGGCTGGAGTGCAATGGCGAGGTCTTGGCTCACTGCAACCTCTGCCTCCCAGATTCAAGTGATTCTCCTGCCTCAGCCTCCCAAGTAGCTGGTGGGATTACAGGCGCCCACCACCACGTCTAGCTAATTTTTTGTATCTTTAGTAGAGACGGGGTTTCACCATGCTGGCCAGGCTGGTCTCGAACTCCTGGCCTCGTGATCCATTGCCTTGGCCTCCCAAAGTAAATATTACACTTTTAAAACTCAGTTCATTCGTTTTTTTTTTTTTTTTTTGGAGACAGAGTCTCATTTTGTCACCCATGTCACTCAGGCTGGAGTGCAATGGTGTGATCTTGGCTCACTGCCATCTCCTCCCCCTGGGTTCAAGGGATTCTCCTACGTCAGCCTCCCGAGTAGCTGGGATTACAGGCATGTGCCTCCACACTTAGCTAATTTTTCTGTTTTTTAGTAGAGGTGGAGGTTCACCATGTTGACCAGGCTGGTCTTGAACTCCTGACCTCAAGTGATCCACCTGCCTTACAGGCATGAACCACCTCACCTGGCCTAGTTTTTTTTTTTTTTTTTTTTTTTTTTTTTTTTTTTTTTTTTTTTTTTTTAATTAAGTCTTCAGGCCAGGCACATTGGCTCATGCCATAATCCCAGCATTTTGGGAGGCTGGGGCAGGTGGGTGGCTTGAGCCCAGGAGTTCAAGACCAGCCTAGGCATCATAGCAAGACCCTGTCTTTACAAAAAAAAAAAAAAAAATTAGCTGGGCATGGTGGCATGCCCTATAGTCTCAGCTCCTTGGGAGGCTGAGGTGGGAGGATCCGTTTACACCTTCACGCCACTGCACTTAGCCTGGAAGATAGAGTGAGAGCCTGTCTCAAAAAAAGAAAAAAGATCTTTTGTTAGGTTATTTTTGGTATTTAAACTTATTTCTTTGTATCGAGGTCAGTGTATGTGCCCGTAAAGATTTCTTGAGATAAATACCATGTGAAATATTCACAAAATGTTTTCAAGTCTCAGTTCTTAATTTTAAGTGATACTGAACAAAGTTTTTGTTAATCAAAAAATGTGTTGGAGAGTCCATTGAGGTCTGTGGTTAAAAAAGGTGATTCAGCAGGCATGTTTTCTGCAACTCTGCTCTTGACGAATATTATATTGTTTTTTTCCACCAGGGATGCCGTTATTAAATGCTGTTCTTCTCTCCTAAGTTGAGCCTCGTGGAAAAGGACACTTGAACGTTGATACTCTGTGTTTGGTGAAGTATGCTTTTCCCCATGAAGGACTCACCCAGAAACAACTGAAGTGACAGTTTAAGACAGTTTTGTACTAAGTCTCATTTTGTATACTGGTAAAAACTACGTGCTTGATTAAACCGTTAAATGCTCATAACTTTAAATTCATTATGTGTCATTAATATGCTTTTCCAAAGATAAGGAGATTTTTAATCATTGCCAGTTGTAAATTATTTTTAGCCAATTTTTAAGTCTTTTCAAAACAGCTTTGAAATGTGAATGCTTAAGGGTAGACCTGTGCTGCAAGATACATTCAGGTTTTTGGTTTTTAAAAAATGACTACATTTTTAATACTTTTTTTTTTTTTTTTTACTTTAAATGTGAAACTCCTTATTTTAAGCTAAAAATTGCTTATTATGTGTAATAAAAATAATATAAATCTTTAAAATTTTGAAATAAACCCTCCTTGGATAAATAACATTTTCTGAATCAAATTTATAATATTTTAAGTGATTCAGTAACATTTAGTTTAGTCACTATACAGTCTTTATAGAAAAATGAGTAAGATACAGTCTCTTCCCTAAATAATACTGCTAAGTACAAATTGTAAGAGACAGTGGGACTGGCAGCAGAGCACATTCCAGGAAGCGCAGGGGAAGGAGGTGAGGCGCATTGGCTGTGAAGGTGTCAGAAGAGAGGCCAACAGAAGGTGCAGCAGGAAGCTACCTTCACCCCAGCTGGAGGGTCAGGGCGCTGGAGCCTTGGAGGAGAAGCAGAGAGGGAGGGGAACTAGCCAGCACCCTCCTCCTGCCCGCAGGTCTCCCACTGGCTGCCCTGGTCTCCTCAGTTTCCAGGAAGCTTCAGAATGCGACTGGCAGGGAGAGGCAGATAGGCAGATGCCAGCATGATGGCAGTTGTCTGTGTACGGTAGGCAGAGTTAATAAAGAGCCTCTGTCTTTCCAGGGTAGGGAGAGTTAATAAAGAGCCTTCAACAGGGTAATGGGAGCAAGCAGCACTTTCTGCACAGTCAGCTTAGAGGAGAGTTGGGGGCGGGGGGTGTTCTCGAGAGGCAGCAGGCAGATGGGCAGAGGAGAGCCCGTGCAGCACAGGCCAGTGGTGGCCAGGCCTTGTAGTTGTTGTTCAGGTCCTTAGGTGTGACTAAAGTCCACGTGTGGGGTAGGGTGGTGGGAGATGAAGCTGGCGGGGAGTCAAGGTCAGGCCTGAAGACCCTGGAAGTCGGGCACATGCTCGGAAAAGAAAGTGCAGGAAGAGTGAACTCTGGTGAGTGGGCGGGCACTGTGCTCGGTGCTGGTGCTCAAGAAAGATGCAGCAGACGTCCTTGCCCTCAAAGGCTTTACGATTATGGGGGAGACATACATGTTCCCAGTTGTTGTAGTGAGATGTGGGGACTGTGGCCTCAGAGACGTCCACTGGACGCTGTGGGTGTATGGAGCACAGCTCACCCAGCCTCAGGGGGCGCGTGGAGGACGGCTCACCCAGCCGCAGGGGGCGCGGGGAGGACGGCTCACCCAGCCGCAGGGGGCATGTGGAGGATGGCTCACCCAGCCGCAGGGGGCGCGGGGAGGACGGCTCACCCAGCCGCAGGGGGCGCGGGGAGGACGGCTCACCCAGCCGCAGGGGGCGCGGGGAGGACGGCTCACCCAGCCGCAGGGGGCATGTGGAGGATGGCTCACCCAGCTGCAGGGAGGGTAACATGGAGCAGAGGGCAGAGGAAGAGGAGGGTAACGTGGAGGGGTAGAGTGTGGCATGTGTGGAGCACCACAAAGGGAGCGGGGCTGTGGAAAACATCACGGAGCTGGAGTTTTAGTCTGAGTAGAGGCAGCCTGAAGAAGAATTTTATTTTAGACGATAGGTGACAGTGGGAGTAAGAAAAATAAGAGATGTAAGTTTGCAGAAAAGACAAGAAAGTCATGGGCTGAGCTCTGTCTGGGGCCTGGCCCGTCTGTGGGACTGCCCACAGCCCTGTGGCGTGGCTGAGTCTCCATGCCTTACAGAGGCAGCTGCTGTGGTGACAGCCTGTGTGGCAGGGGCAGGTGTGGCCGGCTCCTGGCTGCGGACGCTGCGCCCTGGGTTGCGCTGTTGCCTCCCCACAGTCATTTGTTCTGCATCCATGTTTGTCGGCCACAGAAACGTTCCCCTAGGAAACATTCCTGGCATTGGGAATCTCCCTGAAAAATGTCTGTTCAGCTTTGTTTCTGCCCAGGTAGACCTAAAAATGGGAACAGCTGTTTGCTTCCCATTTGCCCTGTGTTGGTGGCAGTGTTTGGCCTGATCAAAGTACAGGGCCCTCTAGGAGTCCATGTGAGAGAAGTGGGGGGTGAGCTTGAAAAGCCTCACATCTAGGCAGCCTGAGAGCCAAGCAGGGACTGGTGCACAGGCAGTGAACTCCGCCTATCTCCAGAGGGATCCTGGTCTTCTGGAACTGAGGGGTAAGCTGGAGGCCACACTTAGAGTAATAGTTTGGAGCAATGTGGGTTCAGAAACTACCTCTGAAGCCTGTTGCTGTATTGGAAGTGGGGAGGTCCCAGGACAGGATTTGGAGTAGCTTTGGGTTTACCATGGGGTGGAAGGCGTGGCCTCAGGATAGAGAAGGATGTCATTCAGCCTGCGGAGGTGGTGGAGAGAGACACCTGAGTTCAGACAAGGGTGCTGGCTTGCTCAGAGCTCTCAGGCTTCCTGGATGGATAGGGTGGATGCCCTAGTTCCCAGCACAGATGTCGGCAGCAGAGCAGGCATGCCTTGGGTTCCAGAAGGCTTGGGTCGGGGCTGGAAAGGACTAAAATTGGTGAGCACAGACTCTGCACCAGGGGTGTGCCATCTGATGCTCACTGGAACTGCTATGCCTGTGTACAGAGGGGACCTGCAGTGTCAGGTGAGCACCTGGGAGAGTCGGGGTTTGACTGCAGATCCAGTGGACCTCCTGCCCAGGGAGGAGGAGAGGGAAGGGCCGGCTCCTATGGGTAGGAGGACAGACAGGCTGTGTTGCATCCGCAGTGGGAATGGATGAGTGTGAGGTCTGCAGAAGGCAGTGCTAGCACTTCCTTTGGGTGCAGCCTATTTAAGTGTGGAAATTTCGATTCAGTCACTGGTTAGCCCAGTGGGGGAATTCCCCTTGAGACTTGCTTCCTGCACAGGTTTTCAGGACAGAGGGCCACTGGGAGAGGTCTCGCAGCTGCCAGAACTCTTCTGTGCATCAGTCAAGTCCTTAGCATGATCGTCGCATTTCCTCTTCTGTGTCTCACAGCACCCTTCCCTTCTAGCTGGTTCTGCAGCTGGCCAGCAGCACACACAGGGATCACACCGTGACTGACCCGAGGAGTGCAACTCCTGCGTTGGCATGTTCTGGGATTATCTGGCCAGCCACGTTGAGATCAGTTTGCATGAGAGAGCTGGTAGCCTCCTCAAGCAGAATCCATGCCAAAGGCTTACAGCTGTGGTCCACAGATAGGCTCTGGGGGTTTCATCAACCCCTGCGCTCATACATACGTACATGTTGTATTCAAAATTCAGTGTTTCTGTGTTTTCCATTGCTTTTTCCAGATCCTCAACGGGCCCCCGACAAATGTCGAAATTTAGCACAAACAAGGGGTCCAGCTCTGGTTGGAGGCCGGCAGTGGCTGTCAGAGGAAGTTAACTGGAAGTTGGGCAGGTGGCCCTTGCTGAGCTTGCCTGCGGCTTGACTTCTGTATGGAGGTCAAGGTGCCTTCAGGGCGTGGGGCAGCCCCATCCCTAAGTGAGCCTGGTCAAGCACCTCCCCTCTGCTGGCCTCGGTTTCCTCATCTCAAGCAGCATTTAGACGAGGTTAGATGGCATTAAATTGACAGGATTGCTGGGAAGAATACATGAATGAACAGTGACAGAAAAGTCAGTGTGTGAGCGCTCCTAAGCCAAAAAGCCGTGGTATCTGTTGGAGTGCGCTGCAGGAAAATGGAGAAGCTGCCACCTTGACACGCATCTCTGTGAGACTTTGCGAGCAAATGAACTCATGCCTGGGTGCTCAGCTCTTGTGGCTGAGTGAGCCACATGAACAAGGGAAGGAGATATCCACTCTCCACCCCCCAGAAAAAGCAGGTGCAGCCACAGGGGCCTGAGCGTGAGGTGAGCAGAGCAGGCAGCTCTGACCCGGCCTGGCTCGGCAGGCATCAGGAAATGGGGCTAAGAGTCCTGGCGTGCTGGTGACAGGTGAGAGATGGGTGACATGTGACAAAGCTCTGCGCCTGCCTTTCATCCTGGGGGTGTTGGGAACTGAACCCTGTACATGACAGTGACCACAGATCACCTGTGGGGACTTGGGTTTCCAAGTAGCTAGAGGGAAGGTAGGCATGGGGAGGGATCTCAGATCAGCACAGGGTTTGGGGGTGATGGAGAGTAAGGGTCAAGAACCAACTAATATTACAGTCCACATTTGCAAACTTCTTCAGCTTTTTTATTCCCAGACTGGTATGGTGTAAGAGAATACAGACTGCTCTCTGCTCTTCCCTTTAAGCATTGATTAAACTGTCTCTTGAAGTCTAGAACTAGCTATGAAAATGTTTGCAAGGTTATTTAAAGTTATATTATACTTGTACACAGCCCCTTTAAAGCTGTTGTTGAATTGTGGAGGCTGGATTGAACATACTGAATATATACAGTAGTTACTGTGGTGGGCTGGTGAGTCAGTGAATCCCCCAGTCACCTCTCAGCTGTCCAGGTACACCCAAACCCAGTGCTGCTTTACTTTAGGTACTTTCTTTTGCTTACAAGTGAATTATTTAGGGAACAACCTAAAATGAGATGCCTTTGGCTGGCTGGGTAAGGGAGCAGATGAAACTACCAGCCTCATGCGGGAAGTGTTTAGTGTTCGTATGTAATGTAAAATGGAATGCGTTGAAATTGCCAGGGAAAGATACTATTGACTGTTTTGCTCTATGAAGTCAAGCCCTGGTGACTAGGCCCAGGGAAGCACCCGCCTGGTTTAACATCAATGCCACCAGGAGGTGTCACTGGATCCACGTAGGTTTCTGTGGTTAGCATCATCATCTTTCATTCTGGGACAGTTTGGTATATATTACAACTTTTGCTGCCTAATTAAATTTCTCCAGGTTAGTTTCCTGTAAGTATTCACTAGCCCATCCTTAGTAACCATTTAGTAGCACACAGATTCCATCCATTTTTTATGTAAAATCTGGAAATTACTGCTTCCTACCATATGAGTATACTGTGAGTACATAAACTATATCTAAACTCCAAGCTTTGCCGAGAAAAAGGTGTAAATAAACTGAAGGCCTACCATTTCTAATAGCAGAGTTTGACTTTTCTGTCATCCCATGTTCTTATTTGCTTTATTCTCTTCCAGATGGTTACAAGAAGGAACCAAATGTTAAGTTTTGCTTTCAAAGTGAAGAACATGCTTTGCTAGCCAAGATGATGGCCAGCATGTGGGAGCTTAGGAGTCCTCTGAAACACATCAGACAATGCAGCACTTCTCACAGCATGTTCCTGGGGTGACTGGGGGCCCGGAGGCCTGTTAGGGTCTCTTTTCATAGTGATGCTGAGCCACGGTCACTCTTTTCCCCTCTCCTGCCATCCCCAGGGCACAGCAGCATTACTGTGGCCCTGTAGCATTGCCATGGTCCTGTGGCACGTGATGGCACAGGACGGAACACAGTGGATGCGAGATCCCAGGCTTCTCGTGAGCCCACCGCTTATCTCTCGTTTGTTCATTTCAGAAAATAGTTTTTTTTTAATATATTAAAAATATGTTACATAATGGATTTATTGCTAACATGTAATGTATTTAAAGCTATTTAAATTTCTAATAAGGTTAACATAATAGGTAAAATTCACAAAACAGAAGCTCTTTGGGGTTCTCGGTAATCTGGTCTTGAGACCAAAGAAATTAGGACTCCCTGGCATTGAGGGAAGAGTGTGCTCCGGACCTCACTGCCTGGACAGCCTGCCCCTTGGCCACATGCTAGCTGTGTGGCTACTTGGGTAAGCGCTGGTTTGTCATCTGCAAAATGCAGGTATTGCTAGTACTGCTCTCATAAGGTTTTCATGAGCTTAAAGTGATATAACTAATCTAGACAAAGGGAATTATTTATTGCAGAATAGACTGCCTTTTATCATCTTAATAATGGGGAAAAGGAAAGACTAAAATAGTTAGCATCCAACATATTTCCTAAGTTTTTCTAATTCCCAAATCCTTTCACAGTAACAGACCAGTGTTAGAAGAAATTTAGACATGTTTAAGTTATCGGCAAGTTTTCCAAGTAGTAAAATTGGTTTTAAACTGAAATAAGCTTTTCCGGTTTTAAAATTCAGGTTTAGTTTTAGTTCTAGATGTTTGATTGCTGTTATAGCATGTAAAATTATTTGAGTGAAAATATTGAAAGAAATAGACCATAAGGGGATAATGAGAAAAACAATGTATTGAAATATTTTCCATTTTGAAGTTTTTCTAAATGTACATTTAAGTATTATATGCCTTAGTAAAATAGAAGTTAAGTCAATGAGAAAAATGAAACATTTTAGAATAATGGCTAACTTCCTGGTGTTGTGATCACTGGCTCTAATTTTATTCATGTAAAAAAATGTAGGAATGATAAGTTGAGCAGCCAGTGTGCATTGTGTGGGAGCATGGAATCCTTGGGGTCATTTCTGTAGGGTCCAGGCAGTTTGATGATCAGATATGAGGCCCCTTCCACAGCAGGGTCAGCAAGCTGCAGCCCTGATCATTCTTCAGTTCACGCAGTTCAAATCTGTCAGCTGCCCTCTATCATTTCAGCTGGGCCTGAATGTAATCTTCTTGGTCTTTTATTTTAGTGATTGAAATATTCCCCGTGGACATATTACTCACTCGAAATGTCTAAGGAATTGTTGTAATGGAAATTCTTTACTCTGATACACACATTACTGTGACAGAACAGCGGGGCGGGCAGATAATCACCATTCCCAAATGTGGACAATATTGTGTTATTGTTATATTTGAAATCTGAAAATAAAATTTAATTTAAAACATAAATGGCATAAGTCAAAAATATGGACAGTTCTAAATACATATGAACCTTGAGCAATGTGGGGGTTGGGGGTGCCAGCCTCCCACAGGGTCAGAAATCCTTGTATAACTTTTGACTCTGCAAAACTTAATTACTAATAGGCTACTGTTAACCAGAGTCTTGTCGATAACATAGTTGATTAACATATTTTGTATGTTATATGTATTATATATATTATACAGTATTCTTACAGTAAAGTAAGCTGAAGAAAATGTTATTAAGACAATTGTAAGGAAAAGAAAATATACTTACAATTCTTAAGTATAGAAGTGGATCATCATGAAGGTCCTCATCCTCATCACCATTACCTTGAGCAGGCTGAGGAGGAGGAAGTGGGGGGTTGCTCTTGCTGTCTCAGGAGTGGCAGAGACAGAGGAAAATCCTCATGTAAGTGGACCTCAGAGTTCAAACCCATGGTGTTCAAGGGTCAGCTCTATTAGGTTTTGCTTCATTGACCTTTTAAATCAACCAACTTATTTGAGACAGTAAATTTAGATAAGATGTAATCATGCATTTAGAGATCAACTCTTGTTCAGGTGAACCCCAAAATACAGTTCGGAGACAGATAAGCTGACGTCAGTATTCTAATACACAAGCTTTACTACTTAATATTATAAATAGTTATAATTATTGTGTTCTGGGCAAGCTATGAGAAATCCCTTGTAAATTATAAGTTAAATTGTCTTATTTTTACTTATTTATTTAGAGACAGAGTCTTGCTCTGTCACCCAGGCTGGAGTGCACTGGCATGATCTCGGCTCACTGCAACCTCCACCTCCCAGGTTCTACTGATTCTCCTGCCTCAGCCTCCCAAGTAGCTGATATTACAGGTGCACGCCACCACACCCAGCTGATGTTTGTATCTTTAGTAGAGATGAGGTTTCACTGTGTCGCTCAGGCTGCTCTCTGACCTCAGGTGATCCACCCACCTCGGCCTCCCAAAGGTGGGTGGATCACCTGAGGTCTGGGATTACAGCTCTGAGGTTAAACGTGGCCGTCTCTGGTGTGGCTTTCCTTGCTGGGGGCTGCTGCTGGCTGCTTGGGTCAACTGAAGGTTGCTGGTAACAGATTCTTTAACAGCCACAGCACCAGTGAGGGCCAGCAACAGAGGCTGCTTTGACACGTTCTGTTTCAGGGCCAAGCCAATCTTTCTAACTTCTAATTTACATGGAGCTGAAGGTTTCAAGTAGCAGAAATAGCTGGGCAGGGGACAAGCGATGCTGTCATTTGGGTGCTTTTATCAGAGTCTGGAGAGGGGGAGTTGGCCGGCAATGCTAACTCCTCCGTCACTCCTGGGGCGGCAGCTTGCCACGAGACCCTGGAGCTCAGAACCCCTCATAGGAGGATGCTTTGCTCTGGGGCTTCTGGGGAGGGAGGGAAGAGGCACTGCCTCTCAAGGGTCAGACAGACTTAACAGCTTTCCACGTCTCCAAGCTGCTGGGCTGGGAGGACTTGGTGAATCCCAAATTGCTACTAATATGTGGGTAAGAGGTCACTTAATCCAATCACCCTGATCCACCAAAACTTTCCCTCTCAGCTTCAGTGTAAAAGTTGCAGTCTGGCCTTGGATCACACTCCTGTGTTGGGAGTCTTATCTCCTCCGCCCATTAGAGCATGTGATGGCAGGTGCATAGCTACCTCGCCTCTGTACGCCCGGTGTCCCAGCAGAACAGAGACAGCAGTGGAAGTTGAGAGCATTATTACAAGGCCACCAAGCACTCTCATCCCCAAACTGTTCTTACTTCTGAAGCATCCTAAGAGGACATAGGAAGGGTAGGACCCCACCAGCACCATCACAGCTATTGAACTGCGGGCATCCAAACTCAGATGTCTGAGTGTCCAAGTGTTTGCTGATTTTTCTCCATAGCCTGCCTCTCCAGCTGTGCCCCGCAGAAATGATATTGGATACTTCCCCCTGCAGTCCTCTCCTGCCTCACCCTGTCTTTCAGTCCTCCAATTTCCATGGGACAGAACTATGGACCTCCTGCTGCTACTGAGGTACCTCTTCCCACTCTGACCCAGAGATTCCAAAATCTGGAATAAAACACACAGTGCGGGGGCGGGGGGTCCATATCTTAGGACCTCACCTGTCAAGCTGATCAACAGCCTGAACCCACAGGCAGAGACAGACTGGCAGAGATGGAGGGAAGGTGCCTGGGAGCTGGAAGACTTGTTTCAAAGCTGTACTGGGGTGATTTGGGAGGTGCTGGCAGAGATGACGGGGCCCAAACATGTCACCTCAACCCAAGCTCTGGTGAAAAGTGTTTCTCATCACCTACCAGGTTTCCTTCACACTCCCCTGTATCCACAGCGCAGTTCTCTGGGGCGACCAAGAGTCAACAGGGGGAGGTGTTGCTGCTGCCGTGGAGACCGGGGCGGCTGGGGGAGGGCGATGCTGTCCTGCTGTGACTTGGCACAGGGCACACTTGGGTTTACCCACATTCGAATGTGCTTTGGAGCTAACCTGGGGCCATAACCATCACTCACCTTGTTTCCATCCGAAAAGCGGATCTGATGAAAAGTACTTTGTGGAAATCTAAGCAGTTGGTGATTATCCTTAAGGAAAGCAGGGACTGCATATATGAAACGCTGACTTTTCGATCCATTGCTTTGCAACTGCTCAGTTATTCACTTATTAAACATTTGAATGTTGTAGGATGTCTTCATGTGTCTACAACTAGAATGTAAATTGACAATGAAGATTTGTCTCATTAATCTTGAATCTCTGCCATGGTGATAAATATATTGCTTTGCTCACAGGAATTATTAAAGGGACTTAATGTCTAATATTTGCTATGTAATCGTTATTATATAGCGGAAACTGAACTATTTTGCCTGTTCAAAATAGTTAGGTTTTGAATTTGAAAGTGACTCCTCAAGGGGTGGCGTGAACACATGCAGGATTCACTGAAGGTTCTTCTGCCGTCTCAGCTCCAGCTCGCTTTTTTCTGTGAAGCAGGATGTGTGGGGCCGCAGAGCGGGATCTACTCGCGGTGCCTTTTCCGCTTTCTCGAAGGCGTGGAGAGGCTGTAAGGGACTTTCTCTCAAACGTGCAGGGCCTCACCTAGGACCCCGGAAGGCTGCCGGCTCCCCAGCGGCTGCTCCTGGCGTCCGAGGGACTAAATTAACCTCGGGCCACCGAGCACCAGTTGGGGGAGCCCCGGGACGTTTGGCGCGCGCTCCGCCCTCCGCTGTCCTGCCACTTTGTTCGCATGCAACAGTCGTTCGTGACACCAGCTGGGAACAGCCCGGGGCCTGGCAGGGTCGCGTCTTTAGCGAGCGCGCTGGGCACCTCCTCCTTCTGCCGGCCCGATCTGCGTCTCGGCCGTGGGGACCGGGGGGCGCTGCGACTTGCCCGCAGTCGGACGGTGGGAGGCGGTTCCCGCAGGGTCCAGTCCCGGGACCACCGAGTCGGGGGGAGCCCCCCGTCCCAGGAGGAGGGAAGGCTGGGAGCCTCTCGCTTGGAGTCACCGGGTTTGGTCGCCGGGATGTGAAGAAGCCGGAGCGGCCTCAGCTGGACGCAGGTGGGTGTGGAGGGGGCGCCCGGCCTGCGGGGACCCGCTGCGCGCACCGTGGCTGAGCGCCCGCGTCTCCTTCTAGTGGCTGAGGATCCCGCGGCTCCGCTGCACCATGCCCTTCCCGCGCGTGCCGCAGCCGCCCGCCCCCGCCCCGGGGACCCAAGCCGCGCTCCAGTTACCCCGGAGGCCCTGCGCCGCGGGGGACAAGAAGAAGAGGCCCCCTGAGCGGCCCGAGGGGCTCCTCTCCAGTTCCTGGCCCTCCGCCTCGCTCAGGAGGCCGCCGGCCCGGCGCGGACCAGGCTGGAACAGGACGCAGCCGCCGGCCCCGCCGGGTGTCTCCCCGCAGACCTCGCCCGGCCGCGCGCCGGCCCCGGTCACGTGCGCCACGCCCCGGGGGACGGGCTCCGGCCACAGCCCGGCGAGGACCAGGACCACTTACGCGGCGACTTCGGCGGGGACGGGGACCACCGCCGCGGGGACCTCCTCGGGGCCGGCAGCCGGGCCCGACGCCGCCGCGCGCTTCTCGCTGAGCCTCACCCCCGAGGCCGTCCTGGTCATCCAGAGGCGTCACCTGGAGAAGCAGCTGCTGGCGCGGCCCCGCAGGCCCTTCCCCTCGCCCTCGACCGAACCTAGGCGCCTACTCGCTCCCTGTCCCCGGGCCAGGGCGGCGGGCTCGCGGAGGAGCGGCCCCGCCAGCGACCCCGACACGCCCCCCGCCGGCCTCGGCCGCCGCGCGCCTCGGCCCCGCGCCCCGCTCCTGACCGGCGGCCTGCAGGTTCCCCAGCTGAGCCCGCGGCCGGGGTCCCTGCGCCCGATGCTCAAGGTGTCGCTGCTCAACGAGCGGCACAGGTACGACGACGTGGAGTACGAGGAGGAGGAAGCAGAGGCGCTGGACGAGGGCCTGGTGCGCAAGTGCACGGAGTGGCTGCGCGGCGTGGAGTCTGCAGCCGCCTTCCCGGACCGGGCGGGGGCCCTGGACGCGCGGCCGCACCTGAGCACGCTGTGAGCGCGGCGGGCCTGCGGGGAAAGGGCCTGCGGGGACCCGCCAGGCCTGATCCCACCCACCTGCTGCACGTGCCACTCCGCCTGGGGGCAGTCGGGGGAGACCGCAGGCTCCTCGGGTCGCCAGCGCCCACCTCCAGGACATCCGTGAGCAAGCCGGCCCGCGTGGGGCGCTGCCAGACTCGCCCGACGGCCACGGTCCCCCTCCTGCCCTCGCCAGCCGGGCAGCCCAGGACTTTCTCGTCCACCCCGGTGTTATCTACCCCAGAAACCGCCTCTGCTCCATTCTGGCCTCCCCTTGGCGTCCCCGAGTCCATGCAGTTCGTGGGGAATTAAACAACTGTGAAAAGGCCTCTCGGCCCCCTCAGACCTAAGGTTGGTCTAAGTCCCAGAGACCCTCTGCCTGGAGGCGGGCCTTCCCCAGGGCTACATCGGCACCCCCTGTGGGTGTCACCCTCGGCGGGTGCCCGGCACCCTGGACAGTGCAGCAGGCGATGGCCCAGGGTGGTGGCGGACGGTGGCCGACGGTGGCCTCCTGCTGCAGAGCTGGAATGCGGTGCTACATTTGTGATTTTGTTTTCTCCCAAGTCAGAAAAGTGTTGAGGGTGTTAGAAATCCCTGAAACTCAGTGAACCGAATTTCCAGTCTCCAAAGCGGAAAGGTAGGCACCACAAGAGCTGGTTAGCCCTGGTCAATGGGCGCTTCCATGGAAACCGCTCGGCCGATTACATTTTTCTGTGTATTATTTGAATAAAGAGTAAAACTCCTCTGCCGTTAAGTAACCATACCCTTTCGCCACTAACTGGAGGCTGATTTCTACATATTTCTTCCATGCATCTGAGTGTATCTAACTCAAAGGATGAGAAGGAAATAAAATGATATAATCAGATAAGGCTGGTTTTAGAAGAGGAATGTGTTACCTCAATTTTGATTGATTTTGTAAAAGCTAGTAACTGGTTTAATGTTTATCTTGATAGACTTTAAATGTGTCAAGTCTTAATTGTGTTTTAAATTGAAGCCTTACATTGTAAAAAACAGATTTTGTGTTTTTCTTGTGGAGATCTTTGCTCTAATAACACACACACTCTCTCTCTGTCTGTCTGTCTCTCTCTCTCTCTCTCTCTCTCTCTCTCTCTAATTCTAGGCACACATTTAGTTAGATGTGAAGCATTTAATTCATTGGGAGCTCGGTCAGCTGCCAGATGAGTTGCAAAAACAACAACAAAAACCTACCCATTGAATAACTTCTTTGAATTTGGAGATAAGTTTTCTTTTACTTAAAATGAATATATTAATACTAGAGGGGCGAAACTAGCAATGCTTGCTGAAGCGGCTGTGATGCTCTTGTTCCACTCCCACCCTGGTGACCTCTGAGTGCTGCATCCTGGGCAGGGCACTCAGTTTGGAGATGAGAGGGTGGATCAAGAGTGCATTGACTCCAAGCCAAAGGCTGGGAGGTGCTCAGCTTGGTCTCATCTTGTAGCTAGTGCAAATACCAATAATTCAGATGCCAGACTTCTGCCCTTGGTCACAGTAATAACAATATTTTGAAGACTTTTCCCTGGTGGCATCCTAGAGGCAGTGAATTTCTGCAGCCTCCGTCTGTCTTCCGAGCTGAGCCCCTGCTGCAGTGGGGTTGTCACTGCACCTGCGTGTCTCCCTGCCGTCACTGTCAGCTGCTTTATTTTGATTTCCTTTCTTCCCCGGCCTTGTCTCCAGGCTCCGTGCAGGCATCTCCTGTTCTTAACTGGCCGCAATACAACACTAAGCACATTTTTTATGATTTGCAGTTATTAAATAGAGTGTGTGTGCCTTGTTCTCTACTTTAAAGCAAATGAGTGGAACATTTGTTTCCCTGGTCAAGGAACCTGAAACAAAAACAAACCAAAAAAGAAAAGGAAAAGATTCTACACGTGACTATGATGTCTCTTCATTGCTGTTAAGGACATTTTCAGAAAGTTTTCTAAAGTCACTATGCTATAATTTCTTGATGCTTAAATAAAAGAGAAATTAAATGACTTGTGCTTCTTTTTGAGGGGGAACATTGAAAACTGGTCAGGAAGAGGCCACTGAGGGATTTACAATTCACATGACATGGTTTCTTCAGAGTGGGGCTCAACCTTACGTTCTGGGATTTCCAGGAGCTGACAAAAGTTTGCTGATTTTAATCACTACTAGAAATTACCAAGATTTTGAGATAGTCAATTACTGTCAGGTTATTTGGCAATGACACTTGACTTTTTATGGCGTCGCAAATCTCCATGAAAGCTGTATTCCTAAAAACGGGTACCACGTAGGGACAAAAAATTGCATAGAATTTGTATCTATTTTAGGAAGCTCATGGATTCCAGGTTAAGGAGTCCTCCTATATACACACTCACTAAAATATTTTTTATTTTGCCTAAAGTCATTTCAAACTGGTAGGTCAGACCAATCAGAAATTAAGGGGTCGATTCGAATAATTACTAGACTATTAGATTAGTACCATATTATCAAATTCTCCCATAACTGTACTGTCTCATAGCAGGGAATGAGGAAGTAAAAGTGTTGCCAATTCCAAAGATTGAGCACATGTGACTTAATTCCATCGATTTAGAGAATAGCTGGTGCTTTAAGATATGTTTTTATGTTGGTCTGCTTTATCTCTAGAAAAGTGCATGCCAAGTCGTCAGAACCATTAGTTTTAGGATTTTCCTGGAAATCATGCAGTTCAGTTTAGAGTGGGTGATCTGTAGGATCTGAGATCCTTGCTTTTCAGCATGGCAATTTCAGCCAACCATGGTATAAAAGTCAAAGAAAGTCTGAGAAGAACAGTCTCTCTAGTAAGCAAGGACACTTTTGCATTAACAGACATGCACACACAGGCCTTTGTGACCTGTGGAAAACCTGGATTGACACAGTTCCCCAGCGTGGCCTCAGTCTAGATGCTGTCCGGGTAAGGGCGCTGCTGCTCCCGGGGCTTGTAGTGGTGGCCCCATGGCCTGGCTTGGAGACTGAGCACCCCTAAGTGTTATGTGGGAGAAGGTATCACATCGTGGTTCAAGGTGAGCTTTGGTGCCCTGAAGGCCAGAGTTCCCACACTGATGCTGTTATTTATTGGCATCTTTTTTTTTTTTTGAGATGAAATCGCACTCTTGTTTCCCAGGCTGGAGTGAAATGGTGCCATCTCGGCTCACCACAACCTCCGCCTCCCAGGTTCAAGGGATCCTCCTGCCTCAGCCTCCTGAGTAGCTGGGATTACAAGTATAGGCCACCACGCTCGGCCAATTTTTGTATTTTTAGTAGAGATGGGGTTTCTCCATGTTGGTGGGATTGGTCTCGAACTCTCAACCTCAGGTGATCCGCCTGCCTCAACCTCCCAAAGTGCTGGGATTACAGGCATGAGCCACCGTGCCTGGCCCATCCACATCTTTCATTAAAAGTTCATGTCTCTTTTCCTCTTCCATCTGTCTGTTGGGTAGTTGAGCATAGGTGACCCTGGTGAGGATTATGAGCCAATATGCAAAGCATTACCCCAGCTCAAGGTTAACTGTGATTTTTACTATTCAAAATAGTCTTTACTACTCAAAAAACATCCTTCTCTAGCACTCCTGTGCACATTTGAAATCCTCCCTGGTTACAGTATTCTGAGGTTTTTATCTTAACCATTTAATGCACACCTACACTTTTATTTCCCTGAGGAGTTAAAAAATTAAAATATTTATTGTGTTTTGCCTTCTTATCTCACAAATATTATGTTACGAGCACAAAATTTAGCTCTGAGCTTCCTGGTAGCAGAGACAAAGTTTAAAGTAATGAGTCATACAATCTCAATATCTAATAACAAGAAACTCTTCTTGGAGAAAATTGTTTTGTATGTATTTGTGTTATATACAGAATGGACAGTATCCTTAAATAGGCATCTCAAAGATGCCTAATCACTATGAGTTCTTGATAAAAGCCAGTGGGGTCATCGTCGGCTGCATCCTCCCCGAAACTGGAATGTCCCATCTTGTGGAGGTGGCATAGATGGAAACCTGTAAATCCAGTAGAGAATCTTCAGGAAGCAGTTTTAGATCTGCTCAAGTATCTAGCAAGTTCTAGAATCTTAGACAATTCTACATCAGTCCTTAAATGTTTGGTCTCATGACTTCTTTCTAGTTTCAAAAATTATTGAGGGAAAAACATTATTGAGAAAAGCCAAAGAACCTTCTTCAGTGCAGGTTTATCCATCAGTACTTCCTGTATCAGAGCTAAAGACAGAGACCCTAGAATAGGCTAAGTGCTGGTTTCATCATCTATATCATGTCAGCTTCCGGTGCCTGCTCTAAGGCTGGGTTAGCTACATCTGAAATGGATGGGAAGTGTTTTAAGATACAGATTTTCCAGGCCTCGGACATAGGGATACTAATTCAGTAGATCTGGGAAAGGGCTGATGTGCAACCAGGTTGGGAGCCATTGCTATATGACAAGAAATACAAGCCCAGGCTCAGGAAATACGGCAGATGTTATTGAAGGTGGATTTCACCAACTGTGTCCGCTCACAAAAGACCCTACAATGCTCCTCTGTTAACATCAGTCTCCTTTTCTAGATAGTAATGTCTCCCTTCCTGGCCATGTGTTTTCACGCAGGGAGGGTAGGATGCAATGACCAGAAATGACTAAAGTGACCCCACGTCATCAGCCGAGGCACCGTCCAGCTCATAGAATTGGGAGCACCGGACACTCCTCTTTGGGGGGACCTTGCCTCAGACCTCATCCATTCCGAGTACCCTCCCTTTATGACTGATGTTCCAGGTCTTCCCTTGTCCACCTTCGCAGGCTCCGAGAACTGATGCATGGCCGTGTCCTGAAAAGCCAACCCCAGACAGTGCACAGAAATCAACAGCTCATTTTATGAGAAAATTACAACAAGTATCTGTTGAGATAATATAACGAGTATTCACTTTGAGCAGGATAGTATGCCAGCAGGCCCAGAATAGTCCATTTATTCATTCAAAAAATATTAAAATATTTACCCTGCCTCTACAGGATGAATTGTATCTGAGGTACAGAACTAGCTGGAACTGTCCCTACATGATCCAGTGGGTCGGCCTGTTCAAAGGTCTATCCACGTCTGCTGAGCGCAATGACTTTGGTTTGAGGACAGTCAATATTGAGTGGTTCTTTAGGACAGTCACTGGTCTGTCTTTGTTTGCTTGGGCCAACTTAGGAATAACACAGACTGGGTGGCTTAGAAAACAGGTATTTATTTTCTTATCGTTCTGGAGACTGGATGCTCGGGATCAAGAGGACGGCAAGGCTGGCCCAGGGCGAGGCCTCTTTCCCGGCCGCCTCCTCACTGTGTCCTCACAGAGCCTTGGTGTCTCTTACTCCTACAGGGACGCCAGCTCTGTTGGATCACAGCCCACACATACGTACTGGTTTAACCTTAAAATTACCTCCTTAGAGGCACTCTCTGCAAATACAGTCACAGTAGGTTTAGAGCTTTGACATATTAATATTAATTTGGGAGTGTGGGGGACAAGATTCAACCCAGAACATGGACTATGATTTCAGTTGCTTTTTTTTAATTTGAGATGGAGTCTTGCTCTGTTGCTCAGGCTGGAGTGGAGTGGCACGATCTCGGCTCACTGCAACCTCCGCCTCCCAGGTTCAAGCGATTCTCCTGCCTCAGCCTCCTGAGTAGCTGGGATTATCGGCGTGAGTCACCACGCCCAGCTAATTTTTTTTTGTATTTTTAGTAGAGATGGGGCTTTGCCACGATGGTCAGCCTGGTCTCAAACACGTTACCTCGTGATCTGCCCACCTTGGCCTCCCAAAGTGCTGGGACTGCAGGCGTGAGCCACTGCGCCTGGCCAGTTTCAGTTGCTTTTTAAGACCACTTATGGAATATGATAGCAAGATAAGCTTCTCAGCTTCTTCCCACCACTTAGGTGCACACACAATACACACACACAGACACACACATGCACGCAAATGTACACATGAGAACAAACACACACTCGTGCACACATATGCAAGCATGCACTCAAACCCATAACTTTTGGAAGCATAAAAATATAAGAGTTTTTACTGAAATTTGAAAAATTAATTAGTTCAACAATTTTACTTCTACCTAGAAGAACATGGAGATGAAAGAATTTGCTCACCTTGTCAGAAAAGTTCAAGCCAGGTCTGAAGTCTGTAACCTAAGATTGCAAAGATTTTATTTGCTCCCCACAATCTCTTATTTTTGCCTTTGTATCTGTTCTGAAATTTTGTTTTTGTTTTTGAGACAGAGTCTCACTCTGTCACCCAGGCTGGAGTGCAATGGCACAATCTCCACCTCCCAAGTTCAAGCAATTCTCCTGCCTCAGTCTCCCAAGTAGCTGGGATTACAGGCACACGCCACCACATCTGGATAATTTTTTTTTAATTTTAAATATGGAACGCTTCACGAATTTGCATTTTTAGTAGAAATGGGATTTCACCATGTTAGTCAGGCTGGTCTTGAACTCCTGACCTCAGGTGATCCACCCGCCTCGGCCTCCTAAAGTGCTGAGATTACAGGTGTGAGCCATCCTGCCCCAGCTGCTCTGAAATTTCTGACCCAATCTGCAGTCCCTTAATTAACCTGTGCAGGGTGCAGGCTGCACCAGGCTGTTCTCTGCTGCCTGCTGGCCCGGAGCCCTGCAGCTCCAGCTGTCTGTCTGCATTCTTGTATAATACGAGTATACAGAGAAACACCCTGGCTTGCTTTCTCTTTTTAAAAAATTTTCTTTTCTTTTTCCCACCTTCTCTCTTTTTTCTTCTTCTGAGCACTTCTTGGCAATTTCCTTTTGCTCTTAACTTTCTCTTCTTTTTTTGCTAAAGCTATGATCAGGTGCTGTCTGTAGCTGACTCAGCAGATACCTTCCTTTCCCTTCTAGGTGGAAACCGCTGAATTAAGAGGATACAGACTGTACATTTCCACATCACTAAGAGAGAAAATCTCAAACATTCGCATCACAAAAATGTCAAACGTTTGAGGTGATGGATGGATTAATTGGCTTGATTGAATCATGCATCGTATTCAAAATTCATAACATCTGCATAAGTCTTGGAGTTGGCTTCCCACATATCCTCCGACAGGTAGGGCAACGGGATGCTATGCTAACTGCTTTGCATCATGGGTAAGTTAGAGCCTCACAGCAATGCTATTTCTCTCTACAGGTGTAGAAAATGAGACTGACACATCCATGTCACACCTATTTAGTTCACAGCTGAGCTCACGCCCAGGTTAGCCTGAGTTCAACTTCTTAACCAGTATGCAAAGGGCCTGCCCCAGTGCTGTGGGGCCAAGTGGGAGAACAGGTAGTACTTACAGCAGTGCTGCTTCCAGGAGCCTCCCTGAAAGTGGATTTAGGACCCTTGAGAGTTAGATTTAAAACTTCTGATGAATAATGACCACAGCAGAAATCCACAAAATAGCACAACAGAGAAGATTAACAAGGACCAATGTTGGTTCTTTTAAAAAAATTAGATTAAGCAACCCTTCACAAGACTGATAAGGAAAAAAAAGAATCACAAATTGCTAAGACCAGGAATGAAAGAAGGGCTATAACTACAGATCCTACAGATGTGAAAAGGATCCACAGACACACCGTGAACAGAAAGAGGTGCGGGCCTCCAGTCCGCTGCCCACAGCATCATGCAGAGTTCTGAAAGCTGTATTTTTTGTGGTCAATACCTTCTTTGCTATACATTAAAAACAGCCAATATGCACATGACTGAGGCTGAAATTCTGTGATTTACGATGTTCTTTGTAGGATTGGAGGCAAGGAGTATTTTGCTTTTATTTCCTTCAGCAAAAGAATAGATACCCACAACTCCCCCAGCACACATCATCTCAAATGTGTTGAAAAAAATCCTTCCCTTTGGCAAACAAGAGCCTAATTTGCACGGCCACAGCATTCATGCAGAGGAGGATGCCTGGTCCCTGGGGCGTGAGAACCCCAGTCCTCCCCCTACACACTGCCCTCTCAAGCAAGCACTGGGCTTCAGCCCACCTCTCCGCCCTGTAGATCTGTGCTGGGGATCAGCTCCCCATAGCCTCTCCCACCTTCTGGTAACATCAATAAGAAGACTCACCTCAATTTCCGAGGTCTCATATTCATCACTGACTGGACACAACTGCTTGGCCAATCCTGTACATAAAGGGGGAAAACTCTTTGGGAGGGGTCCCCCATCACTCAGGTGGGAGTGGCAACAATGAACTCACAGCCAGTGCAAGGCAGGCTCGGCTCCCTTCTGGGCGGTGGGGTCAGCGGAGGGAGCGGGGCTGGGCATACTCCTCTCTGCACCTCACCCCGCAGGGATGCCCTTTTTGTTGGAGCAGGGAGGGAAACCTCCCTGCAAATGTGCTTTGGACAACCTCTCAACATGTGCTTGTCACTGTCACTTCACAGTAGAGGCCAGCATCATTCAAGTTAAGACGACTCTCCGGGGATTAGAGAAAATGGCCTGTTTCTTTACTGTAGCTCACAATGGAGGGGTCAGTGTGGGATTCCTGAGTTAGTGTCATGAAAGCAGGAAATCTTTACTCCAGGAATTTGTTTGAAAGACACTTATACAAAACCAACTATCTGGGAAAACGAGAAGGAGGACAGGTGCCTAGGGGAACTGGATGGCTCCAAGAGGGGCCATGTGTCCCCTGTGCTGGCTCTGGTCCCAGGTCCACCCCTTTCATGGGGAGGGACCATCGTGGGGCCACTTCATCTCTGAGCCCACTTCCCCAGACAGAGCACAGCAGGTGCCGAGGCCCGTGCCTGGCACTCGGTAGGATGGCCTTGGCCATCGCCCATCACCGTCGCACCTCATCCCTTGGTGCTGCCCCGCAAGCGTGAGCCTGGCTCGGCTGCGACCCAGCGCCACGCGGAGACAATGGAGCCACAGAGTTCCCAAACACTCGCTGCCCTTTGTGGCTCTCCTCATCTGTGGTGTCGTCATGCCGCAGAGAAAGAGCACGCGCGGCACCCAAGAGACAGCGACTCCGAACAAAGGGCCTCGTTCATCCACTTAAAAGACAATGAGCGTCCACCTCTGTGTCATCCCAGGGTCTGCAGAGAGACATCCAGAGGAGTGGAAGTGACAATGAAAGAAACCTGTAGATGATTCCACGTGGTTTCATATTTGTTTCAAATCATGATGCTCTTAGGCCACCTGGATCAGTGAGCAGCCCGGGCTATAGTCAAAGGCACGCCACAGATGGCTTTATCTCCATACTCTCAACAGTGGGCATATGTTTCCTGGAGATAGAAAGTTATGGGCACCTTTTCTAGGGACACCTATCTGGGCTTGCAGTCCAGCAACTTCTAGAAGACACTATACTCACACGTTCATAATAGAATATTTACCAGAATTTTAGAAAAATGCACTCTCAATATTCTCAGTGCAGCACCTGGTGCCGGCAGCGTGGGAGAATATCGTGATCATGCCAATAACATTTTGCTGTGTGTAGTTTTTAGGTTACGCTTATTTTTGTTTTAAAATGATCAGTAGATCTGGTTAGGATGATAAATAAGGAGCTGGGAAATGAAGGGACAGAGCAAATTCTAATAACAGTTGGGTGCTTTCTGAACCCAGGGGAATCTGTTTCCAGTGGTACTGGGGACCTGGGAATAGGCTGGGTGGAATCACCGGATATCTCGATTTTCTGTAGCCTATCCCAGCACTGAGCCCTGCGTGCATGTACTTAGTGATGATGGCTGAAGATTTTATTTTTGCCATAAAACACAGTCAGTAGCACTAGGGTGAGTACAGCAAGGTTTATTTGCTCCGTAGTAAGCTACTGGGACTATTTAACGGGGAGTAGGGAGGGCATGAAGTGTTTCAATGAGGGAAGACTTGGGAATGGAAGGAACAGGGCCAGCTGACACCCACTGGTGTCATATCTGCCCTCCCAGCCCTGGAGGAAGAGGAAGGAGAGAGCTGGTGAGCAGGAGGGAAGAGGAAGAAACCCACTTGCCCTTGGCTTTGCAAAGTGCTGGAGGGCTCCCTGATCACTTCCCTCTCTCTTAAGCCAGCCCCCTCCTCCAGGTCCAACCAAACTCTCCAAAATGCAAAATGGTTCTGATCTTTCTCTGTGAGAAACTCCTTCAGAGTCAGTTTTTAATGAAACAGACTCCAGTCAGTACTATTTGTCTTTTTTGGACCATATTCATGGATGTATAAACAGAAGCATCCTGTGTGGCTTGCTGGGACTGTGCCAGGCTTGCTGGCATGAATGCCCCAGGTACTTTGATGGCTTCATGTTGACAGGGTTGATAGAAACATCCTGATTCACTCTTTAGTTCTACAGACCAGTGTTTCAGATTCTTAACTGTTCTGCAATGCATGGATTTCTTTAACTTTAATAGAACCAATAACATCCCAGATGGGATTGCAGAGAATGAAAGACTTGTTCCATCAGCTGGGACTAAAGAGCCTGCTATTGTTTACAGAGCACTGGTAGCTGACTCTGGTACATACAGCTTGTTAGTATTGTTGATTTGTTCAGAAAATTGAGAGAGAAAAGTTTCAAGTACTTAGTATTCCATAATATTCCAAATTATAAATCCCCCTCTCAGGACACTTGGCAGCTGGATAATGCACCCAGGATGGTGGACTGGTGCACATCTAGATGACCTTCGTGAAGCTTAAAGGGAATTCATCCTGAAGACTACTGGTTCTTTAATATCATTAGACTAGGAACTACACATTTCCAACAGGGTGGCTGTGTTGTCATGGCATGTGCTTGTTTACCAGTAGTGTTGGAAGGACCTAGAGCTGTCTCATATTTAGTTGGCTTCAAGCTGTTCCTCCCACCCTAACACACACACACACACACACACACACACACACACACACACACACACTCTCTCTCTCTCTCTCTCTCTCTCTCTTCTGCTACTGCAGACCTGATAGAAGGACATGGAAAATTCTTCCTTGTGCAACTGACCTTCAGGCCTCACAGAGTAGAACAATTTTCACTTAAAGCTTTCTCTATCTGATTTTTTAAATGATAAAATTACATGTGCTCACTGTGGCCAACGACAGAACACATATAAAGACAGAGTTAAAAGTCCCAATGCTCCAAGGTTCTCCTTGCTGTAAGAATTAAGGAAAGAGGAAGGAAACACGAACAGTGGCTCGACAGTCAAAGACAGGTTTATTTTAGAGAATAAACCTGAGAGGGGTTTCTGGCTGAGTGAGGTCAGAGGGACTTGCTCTTAGAGACTAAGAGTTTTTAAGGATTTAGGGCAGGAGAGTTTATCAGAGGCTTGGACTGCTTCTGTGTCTCTTTGTTTGCTTATCTGAGAGGGAGAGTTGTGTGTCTGTTTCCATACATCTTTCTGCAGCTGCAGGCACACCTGCCAGAGTCTGCTTTCAGCTTTCCTTTCCTAGTGCACCTGAAGGGAAAGGAGTGTGCTTATTACGGCTCACTGTTTTACTGGGGCCCATTGTGTGAGGGTGAAGTTTGGTAGTTACCCAGGAGACTTTTCCCCGCCTCCCTCTGTGCCTGAGTTGTCTTATCTGTGTTCTACTGTCTGCTCTTTCTGGCTGCTTGTAGTTAGAAGATAAGTGATTTCCTTGAAATGCACGAGAGGGAGCTGGAACTTAAAGGTGGTGTTTATCCATGACGATGGTGCCACTGCTCTGTCACTTACAAAGATGGCCAAGTCAACCTAGTGAATTCTTGTAACATTTTTCTTTCAGCCTTATATTTACTATATTCCTCACTTGTTATGATTCTATACTATGCATTTTGCAATTTAAAAAGCCTGAGGACTAATAAAATTATGTTTTTTCAAAAAACTTTAATTTTTGGCTGGACCCAAAGGCTCATGCCTGTAATCCCAGCACTTTGGGAGGCCAAGGTGGGAGGATTGCTTGAGTCCAGGAGTTTGAGACTAGCCTGGGCAACATAGCAAGACCCTATCTCTACAAAAAAAAAATAATAATAATAATTAGCTGGGTGTGGTGTACACCTGTAGTCCCAGCTACTTGGGGGGCTGAGGTGGGGGAGGATTGCTTGAGCCCAGGAAGTTGAGGCTGCAGTGAGCCATGATCACACTATTGCACTCCATCCTGGGAGACAGAACAAGACCCTGTCTCATATATATCTATTCATCTGATATTAGAAAAAAAACTTGCCTGTGGACCCACTGAAAGACTTTAGTAGTGCCTCAAAGGGGCCTGCCTGCCTGTCACCAGCACAGAGGCTCAGGCAATTGCAGCTGTTGGCTGTGAAGCTCCCTCCCCTGCGAGGACTTGTCGACTGTTCCTGAAGACAAACCGTCAGGGAGACAGGCTGTCGGAGCAACCACTTAGAGTCTGATTTTCCCAGCGATTGGAGGTGTGTGTCTTCCTCTGTTCCCTCTTGCAGTGAGGAGACCTGCCTCCCACGTTGCCCCTGCCAGTTCTGCTGCACCAGGAGACACTGTCGGCTGAGGGATACCTGAGCTACCCAGGCACAGTAGCCACTGAGACACGGAGTCCGAATCTCTCTGAAACATTCTGGTTCACTAAGATTCTTCTCCCATGTCAATTTTAATTTCTTTCTTTCTTTTTTTTTCTGAAACAGAGTCTTGCTCTGTCACCTAGGCTAGAGAGCAGTGGCACTATCTCAGCTCACTGCAACCTCCGCCTCCCAGGTTCAAACAATTCTCCTGGTTCAGCCTCTTGAGTAGCTGGGATTACAGGCACCCACCACCGCACCCTGCTAATTGTTGTATTTTTAGTAGAAACGGGGTTTTACCATGTTGGCCAGGATGGTCTCGAACTCCTGACCTCGTGATCCGCCCTCCTCATCCTCCCAAAGTGCTGGGATTATAGGCACGAGCCACCGCACCTGGCCGTCAATTTTAATTTCATTTTTTGAAAAAAAAAAACCCAGTCATCTCACAGATTTAGCAGTGTGGGGTGGACGGCGTTTTCCCCTTTTTGTCTCCTCGCGTCCTTTACCAGTTGTAAGGACTTCTTGGGTGTCCTCTGCTGGTGGTCTCTTTCAGCTCATCCTAAATAAATAAGAAACCTTTTAGGGTACAATAAATCCAAAGTGAGAAAGTCATCACCCTGATTCAGAATTGATGCTTTTTGGTCAAATAATGCCTTAAAAATAACAAAAGCCACAACAAAAAATGAACCTGGCTCAAGGTCCAAACCTGTGCTGCTCCCCAGCCCCAATCTGCCATGAAGATGAATGCCCAGGAAGAAACTGTCAGATAAATAAAAACGCCTCTCACACAGCTTCCGCGAGGCCCCCTCAGATCTCTCAGGAAGGCCATTTTATTTGCATATCAAATAATTTGACTATTTGACTATAGGACATTATTCTTTTCGTTTTTCTATTCTCATAAAATTTAATATCTTGCAAAAACTTATAATCAAGTACAAATTTTGTTTTATAATTTGCAATACATAAAAATACTATATCACTGATGTCCTTTAAAAAAAAAACATCTCATGGCCGGACATGGTGACTGTTGCCAGTAATCCCGGCACTTTGGAAGGCCAAGATGGGTGGATCACTTGAGATCAGGAGTTCCAGATCAGCGTGACCAACCTGGTGAAACGCTGTCTCTACTAAAAATACAAAAATTAGCCAGGCATAGTGGCACACACCTGTAGTTCCAGCTACTCTGGAGGCTGAGGCAGGCAAATCGCTTGAACCCTGGAGGAGGAGGTTGCAGTCAGCCAAGATTGCACCACTGCACTCCAGCCTGGGCAACAGAATGAGACTCCGTCAAAAAAAAAAAAAAGAAATCTCATGACTATACAATAGTAAAATTGAAAAAGTAAAAGGCCAGTTAGGAGAAAGTGAAAATGAGAAAACTACCTGTGATCACTGTAATCTTGGCAGACATGATTAATTTCCAATTGTCTTCCCTTTTCTGGGTTTCTTTAAACGAGCAAAGAAATGAGATTTAAACAGAAGCACTTCATGCATTATGTGCTTTAAATTGGATATCAGTTCAGATTTGAACACTGATGTGGTTCAGAATGTGATTGGTGTGTAACTCTCAGGATGAGACAGCTTGCTTTAGTTCTTTGCTAAATGTTCCATTGCTCTGGGAGAGGAGAGGAGTCAATTGTTGACTGCTTTCCTTCAATTACGATTTGAGATCCTTGTTTGGCCCTTTTTGCTCTTAGGAATTTGTTAACTCACGCGTTTATCTATATTTAACTCATGCTTTAAAATGCTGCCTGTCTTGGAGACTGCAAAGGAAAGGTGGCAGAGTGGAGGGGGACTGTCGAGGCCACCGCACAGGGGCAGGGCCGGGGCCCACAAGGCTGCCATGCCCTCCTCTTTCAGTCCTTGTCCTCTCCAGCTATTTCTGCAGCAGCCACCACTCTCCCTGTGTGTGCTTTTGTTTTAGAGAATTCAGCATCTCTGTGCCTGGCCCTTGGCTTCTGCCTGTGGAAGGCATTGCTGGACGTTAAAGCTCAAATATCACCTCCTGGTGGGAACCGTTCCTTGCCCAGAGGATGCACCCTTTCTTTTTTTTATTTGTAACTTTTATCTTAGGTTCAGGGGTACATGTACACGTTTGTTATATAGGTAAACTCATGTTCCAAGGGTTTGTTTTACAGATTATGTCATTACCCACGCATGAAGTCCAGTACCCAATGGTGATTTTTTTCTGCTCCTCTCCCTCCTCCCACTCTCCCCCTCAAGTAGACCCCAGGGTCTGTTGTTTCCTTCTTTGTGGTCATGAGTTCTCATTTATCTCCCACTTAGAAGTGAGAACATGTAGTATTTGGTTTTCTGTTTCTGCGTTATTTTGCTAAGGATAATACCC
Source organism: Alouatta palliata (assembly GCA_004027835.1). Taxonomy (NCBI): domain Eukaryota; kingdom Metazoa; phylum Chordata; class Mammalia; order Primates; family Atelidae; genus Alouatta; species Alouatta palliata. The sequence continues at coordinate 11,657 of PVKV010020534.1, read as the reverse complement.
TCCAGCTTCATCCATGTTCCCACAAAAGACACGATCTCATTCTTTTTTATGGCTGCATAGTACTCACGGTGTATATGTACTGCATTTTCTTTATCCAGTCTGTCACTGATGGTCATCTAGATTGACATGGAATCAACCTAAACGCCCTCACTTTCTAACTGTCCTCTGATGCTGACCCTGGTCTGCCCTGGGTGTGGCTATTTTTGTGTTCACCTCTTCTCTCCTCTTAGAGCGCATCCTCTAAGAGCAGAGTATCTAACTCCAGAGTGGGGTGGACAAATAAAAAGAAATAGGAAGTAACCTCAGTTGTTTTTCCTATTGTGGCCAGGTGGCAAGTGGGTCTTTGTGGAGTCACTGAATAAAAAAGCACAGAAAGGCTGTCCCCCCCCAGCGGCCCCTTCCACCTAGCAATGAAGAAGAAGGAATGCCTGCTTCCCAGGGGAGGCTGAGAGCAGAGAGGCTGAGCTGGAGGAGGCTGAGCTCAGGGAGGCTGGGTGAGGGGAGGCTGAGTGCAGTGTGGAGAAGAGGTTGAGCTCCATAAGTCTGAGCCTGGGGAGGCTGAGAGCAGAGAGGCTGAGAACATGGAGTCTGAGCTCGGGGAGGCTGGGAGAGGGGAGGCTAAGCTTGGGGAGATTGAGTGCCCTGTGGAGAAAGAGGCTGGGCTCAGTAAGTCTGAGCTTGGGGAGGCTGAGAGCAGAGAGGCTGAGAACACAGAGGCTGAGTGCAGGAAGGCGGAAGGCACGGAGGTTGAGAACATGGAAGCTGAGCATCGAGAGGCTGGGTTTGGGGAGGCTGAGTGCGCAGAGGCCAAGTGCGGGGAGGCTGAGCTTGGGGAGGCTGAGTGCCGGGACTTTGGGCGGGGGGAGGGCTCACGTCGGTTGCCAGGCTGCGGCTGGTGGTGTGACCACTGGTTAGAGGCGCGCAGCCCACGGTGAGTTCCCAGCCTGGACATGCGGGGACTGTGGGGTCCGCACCAACCGGGACCCCGGGTCAACAGGCAGCTGCGCCCTGAATTGAGATAGGTGGTAGAGCGCGGGTGGGCGCCACGCGGCCCCCGGGAGGGAGGCAGGGCCCGGGAGAGTCAAGGTGGGAGCTGAGGCGAGCAGTCCTAGGGCGGGTGAGGACCCAGACTGACCCAGGCAGTGGAGAGGCCCGGGCGGGCACAGGGACGGAGATGGAGCCCGGACTTTCTGAGCAGAGCTTCTCCCTCCCGGCGGGGCCCCTTGGGCACCACCTGCGCTGGCCCAGGAAGGGCCCTGGCGCGCCGCTCTGTGATCTCTCCAGGGAATTTAAAGGGAAATTAGAAGCGCGGGAACATGTAACGGCACCGGCGAAAAGCAAACAGTTTTTGGCAAGTTGGATGTTTGTTTCTGTTTTGTCCCCCCTCCCCCCACAAAAAAAATCTAACGATGTTGGGCAGGGTGGCATACGGCTCCAATTTTCATGGAAAAGAGTCAAGAAACAATGAAAATTATTACATTCTTAAGTACGCTTAAAGATAGTGAAGTTTTTTGAGTCAGTAAAATGACTTTTAAATTGTAGTACCACTAAACATTTTTTTCCCTTTCCAGTTGAGTGAGCAGCTACTCTGTGTTGAAAATAAATAACGTGTCCTCAGTTCTGGTTGTCCCTGAGTAGTCAACAAAGCAACCAACAGAAAGCCAACGCCCAGTGAGTCAGAGGCTCCGGGGTGGCCTGGGGGCAGGTCGGAAGCTCCCAGGTGATGTCCAGGTGTGGCCAGGGCCAGAAGCGTGGACCAACACTTTACTTCCAGCCCCGCCCCGCCGCCTGGAGCTTCATTACAAGTCGCTTTAACATATCGTCCAGGCCGGCAACCTGAAACCCGTGCCTGTTTTGTTCACTTGCTCATCATTTATAGAGGAGAGACCTTGGCAGCTAGGCTCCCGGAACACTCCACATTCACGTGTAACAGGGAAGGACGGAGTTCCCGAGAAGTGTCACTGCCTCGTAGGTGAATGGAGGAAGCTGCTTCTGGCTTTCCGTGGCGTTGATGATTCTCCAAGACACTGCTTCATATTGAACAGAATGGAGCCGGGTAGGCCAGGCTGGATGGGAGAAGTACCTCAGAGTGTGTAGCCAGAGGATCCCAGATGTAACTGGAACTTCCCCACCTCAGGCAGTTAAGAGCTTTCTGATGCCTTTTAGAAATTAGGCAGTTGAAGTCCTAAAGGAGGCAGGGCATTGCCGTCAGAGCCAGACATATCTAGGAAGAACCCTCTCCTTCCACTTTTTATCCCTGTGACCTTGGAGTCAAGTGACCAGAGTTACCTTTAATGGAAGACCCTGGTAGAAGAGGCCTCCTGTCTTCGGGGGCTCTCATCATCCCTGCAGGAGCCTCTTGTCACAAATGGAGTCAGTCCCAGTGTGGCCAGTTGATTTCCTCCTGCTCCCTGGCCAGAGGCCCATCTTCAAAGACTTCATTCTATGTTCACTGGGGGGACCAAGCAAAGCCTTGCGGTGGCCCCTCAAATCCATCCTGATGGCTGGAAAAGCACCCTAGAAACACGGGTCCTTCTAGCCCTAAAGCTTGTCCTCAAAGACCATCTTCATTTTAAAAGGACAGTGCACTATTATTAAATGTTTTTGTGCTGATACAGGAGTGAGCAATCAGATACATGTTCAAATTCAGATACATGTTCACATTCAGATTCATATTCAAATCAGATACGTGTTCACATTCAGATACATGTTCACATTCTCACCCTCAACCCTTCCTGCCGGGAAGGTCATCCAGGGTGAACTATTTCTTTCTTTCTTATCTTTTAGAAACAAAGTCTTGTTCTGTTGCCCAGATTGGAGTGATCATGGTGGGCTCAAGGAATTCTCCAGGTGTGGACCACCATATCTGGCTATTTTATTTTATTATTTTATTGTTTTTAGAGATGAGGGTCTTGCTATGTAGCCTAGGCTGGATTGGAAACTTTCATTTACTGAACTGTGGCATGGACACAGAACAAACATGTATAGAAACCCCACGTGTACCAGAGGCTGAGCTGGAGACTGGGTGATCAGAGGCGCACAGACACATCTCGGCTTTCTGGAGTTCATACTTGGGTGGATGAGACAGACATGTGTTCCTAACATTGGGAGGTCAAGGTCAGGGAGAGCTGGGAGCACAAAGCTGGTCTGATTCCTGGAGGAGAGACATGTTTTGAGGGTCTTTGCAAGATGAGCGCTCGTGAAATTGCCCTAACGGCATTCTAAGAGGAAGATCAATGAAGGCAACGTTTCTGAAGATATAAAAGCAAACTCCTTTTGCCTCACAAACTTGCACCACTTTTGTCAATAACAATGTCACTAGCCTCTGAGTGTCTGACCCCTTCCTTGCCTTCGGGTCCCAGCACCTGGCACAGCGCCTATGGGAAGGCAGATGGGGGGCCTTGCCCTCTGTTTCTGGAACTTCAGCCTCAGGCTCCCACCCTCACAGGCTTCAGTGCACAGAAGCTTTCAGGTTCCTTTCTTTTCTTCACCACGATATTAGCGAAACCCTATCACAGTTTTTGCCTTCTCATACGCTACCCTGGATTTTAAGGAAGTTCGGCGTGAATGCATGACACAAACAACGACAGAAACTGGACCTCCGTTCCCGTGGGTTAGTGTGTCAGCTTCCTCTGCTGTGCTGGAGCAAGAGCAGTCCCCAGACCTCATCAGCTCATAATCACATCAGCAGCAGCCCAGGCGTGCCCCTTCTCCACAGCCATGTCGCATGGGGATTCAGGCTAAAGGAGCACCCTCATCCCCGACACATTCTTACTGCAGAGGGGAAAAGGGCTGTGGTGAAACTATGTCACGCTCATGCAGTCCTGCTGGGAGCATGCTGCCCTGTCACCCAGGCCACACCAGTCCATGCGAAGTGAAATTGCCCTGTGGGACCAGCTTGGTCGTGGTGGACAGAGAATGTTTTGAATGAACAAAGCCATCTGCTATAGTTTCCTCTCCCTGTCACAAATATTTGCTCCACTTCTTTCCACATGTAAAATGCGCTCCTTCTTTCCCAGGAGAAACACCCCAGAAGCCCTATTCAGGTCTCAGATCCTGGGATAATCTTTAAACCAGGTCTGAGTGTGACATCTCTCGATGCAGAGATCTACAAATTAAACCCACCGTTACGTAATGAATTAGCGATGACCATCTCCCAGCCACACTCTCAATACACAACAGCTGAGCAACAACCCGACGTGGGCAGTGCACATTCCCTGGGAACAGATTTAGGTTGGTCACCAGGTGGTAGCACTTCCAAAACCTTAGCGGGCAGGGGATGCTGGGGCCGTGGGGAAACGGGAGCATTCCCTGACCAGCTCCGGCTGCTTCTCCTCCTTGCATTAGATCTCCAGGCTGTTGTTCCCATGGCTTTTGACTCAATCTTCTGGGAGATTCTTAATTTTCCTGGTAGGGATGGATCCAGGGGAGAGAAGCCACAGAACATTGTAAACCATCAGTTCACTCTGCCACGCTGAGCTTGGCCCCAGTCACTATACCTTCATTTGATATTTTTTCCTCTGAAGATTGTTATGCTACAAGTAAAACACCAAGCGGATCAATTTTCCACAAACTGTTACTTCCATAGATCCACCCATTACTTTATTTGCTTCCCAAATTATCTGTTGCAAAGGATTAATTTTTTTTATTTTCAATCTCAATGAAATTTACAAAGACCTACAAAATACAAGCCGGTGCTTTCTATATTAGGTAGGACAAGACAAAAAATTTTCTGTTCAATTTGCCATACAAATGTCTAAGCCCTTCCTGCCAATTCTGTCCTGCAGACTCCATTTTGAGTAGCAGTATTCTAAAGGGAGATAAGTTCACCCTTTAAAGGATCTGTGTGTGCATTTGCACCTGTACAAAATGTTTAGAATTTTCTAAATATGCCTTTCTTATGATTAGAAGACTCAGCTTGGCTTTTGAGAAATTGAAAGAAAGAATTTGTTCAAATTAGTTGGTGCTAAGGTGTCCCCTTCAAAGTTCAGGTGTTGCCAACATAATAGAATTAGGAGGTAGAGCTTTTAGGAGGCGATTAGGTGATGAGGGTTCATCCCTCATGAGTAAGAACAAGGCCCTTAGAAGAGCTTTGATATGGCATGTGACTAGCTTGCTCTCATACCCTTCCACCGTCTGCCACATGAGGATGCAGCAAGAAGGCCCTCACCAGACACCAAATGTGGGCACCTTGGTCTTGGACTTCCCAGCCTCCAGAACTGTGAAAAAACAAGTTTCGTTTCTTTATAAATGACTCCATCTGTGGTATTCTGTTATAGCAACACAAACAGACTAAAAGAGTTGGCGGCCGGGCGCGGTGGCTCACGCCTGTAATCCCAGCACTTTGGGAGGCCGAGGTGGGTGGATCACGAGGTCAAGAGATTGGGACCATCCCGGCCAACATGGTGTGAAACCCTGTCTCTACTAAAAATGCAAAAAAAAATTAGCTGGGCGTGGTGGCGTGCGCCTGTAGTCCCAGCTACTCCGGAGGCTGAGGCAGGAGAATTGCTTGAACCCGGGCAGCGGAGGTTGCAGTGAGCCGAGGTCGTGCCACTGCACTCCAGCCTGGCGCCTGGTGACGGAGTGAGACTCTGTCTCAAAAAAAAAAAAAAAAAAAAAAAAAAAAAAGAGGTGGCATGCCCAATACGTGTCTTTTCTTCAGGGTTCATTTTATTTCCATCATTAAACCTCTGCCCTACTAATTTTTCTTCTTTGCTATTTTTGATTAAAATGATTAGCTTTAAACAGTGCTCGTTCATCCTCTCCAGGTTATTGACAACTTTAACACACTTGACAAGCATTGGCTGCTCGTTTCAACCCCAAAGCTGCGTAAGGTATACCACATCCTTCATTCACAGTTGACGTTCCCAATTTCAGCTTCTCTTCTGACTTTACTTTGGAAAATATTCTTTAGCTTAGGGGAGGCCATCATCTAATTCATCTCCACTTTGCCCACAAGGCCAGTGTGTCAGCACAGAGGCAGACGGTGTATTTTCTGCTGGTGAGCTTATGATCCCACACCCGGTGCTGTGATGCCCTCTGAGAAGGCGAATACCATCTTCCCCTTCTATGGGATGTTTCAGGGTTGCCTGGTATTTGGTTCTAATGTATTCTCTCTGCTTTCCTTCTTAACAGTAACAGTTATACAATAAATATTTACTGAGTTCTTTCTAGTGCCAAGCACGCTAAGTAATAGAGGCTGTGCCAATTTGACTCTTGGCTACAAAAAGCAATAGTTAATTTCTAAGTAACTTAGGTAAGAAAAGAGAATGATGACAGCAATTGGAAAACCATTAACCTGCTCACAAAGTCTACAGGGAGCCTAGGGAGACTGCTTGGGGAAGCGAATGGGAGCTTGGGGAGACGAGCCGTGGCCTGAGTCACACACAGGAACAGCCACTTAAAGTGCCACCCCTGTTTCTGTGCCACAGGACCTGCTGTCCGGTACCCTCCTGGAGCTGTGGGATTCCTGACTGGTCGCAGCCAGCACAGTTTTGAGTGACTCCCTCAGGTATCACATTCCAAGCAACAGTTTTTAATGAGCAGGTGTGGGTCCCATGCCCAGGAGAAAGCTGCAAAAGACTCAGCCAGTGCTGGTCCACCGTGGGAGTGTGGTTCCTGCCTCACTCTGTGCATGGGAGGGCAGGGGACTGGTAGCGGTTGACACCTGAAGGAAACAGGGAGGAGCCCGAACAGGCAAGGATCTACCAGGCAGCCAAAGGGAGGGCGATGTTTCCTGTCAACAAAGGCGGGTGGGGAGGTGTGGCATGCCCAGCGCAGAGCTGCCCCCTGATGGGCCTTGTGGAGTGTCTTTTCTCTGGGGAAATCAACCAGGGAGGTCAGGCGGGCTTTGCATTCACACTGAGGAGCCTCATCCTGCTGACCAGGGCATCTCAGCCCCACATCACTGACATTTAGGCAGGTGTTCCTCAGTGGATGAGGTGGGTGGGGTGTTCTGTACACTGCAGGCTGTTGCCCAGCACCCCTGGCCTCTACCCACTGGATTCCAATAGCAAGCCCTCCCACCCCTACTCCTGAGGACCAAAAATAAAAAATATCTCCAGGGTTTCTCAAAACCTCTCCTGCCAACTTCCCTCTCCCACGCCCACCAGTGCATCAGTCACCTGGGGTTTTGTTTCGGTGGATTCTTAAGCCCGCTTTGAACGACTGAAGCAGGAACTCTGGGATATGAGATTGGGTCTGTCTTTTCCTTCCAGATGGTTCTGGGGTTTGACTGTGGAGATTGCAGTAAGACTTCAGCCTGGGTGACAGAGCGAGACTCTGTCTCATAAAAAAAAAAAAGGGGAGGCCCTGAGAGAGGGAGACCTCAGAGTGAGCAGCAGGTGGGAGTCTGAGCTGCTCCACAGCCTGGCCTGGCCACCCTTGGCGGGGCACGTTTGGGCCTGAGCTGTTCCCACAGGGCTGAGGTCTCATCTTGCTGTGCTTTTGATTTTTACTTTGCTGCTGACGGCCACTGCTCAGTGCCGTCTCTACCTGCTCTCCTCAGATCTTTGGTAAAATGCCTCTTCTCATCTTTTGTCCATTTTAAAACATTGGTTGTTTTCTGATTACCATCTGCATGCTAATTTCCAAGGATACCATGAACTCACTGAAAATGGATTCGACTGTTGATAAAAAGAAAATGTGATGGATTTGGAAAACAGGATTATCCAGACATGACCTCAGGATGTGGTTTTCTTAAACGATTTCCTTCCCTGTTGGTATTTTAAGAATCTCGATTTCCTTTCTTCAATGACGGAAAGATCAAAACGCAAATCCTTGGTGTAAAGAGGAAGCAGGTTCTGAGTGGGAAGACTCCGTCTTCCTCAGGAGCTGGACCTGGCGATGCCTGCCTCTCCGGGCTGCTCCCCGGTTGCTTTGGTGGCTTTTTGGTGCTCTTGCAGCAGGAGGAACCTCATAGGTGCCCCTGGGGTGGGCAGTGTGCTCATTTTGTCTTATTTTTGTCTCCTTCCATCATCATTGAGGTGTGACGCCACGCCCGGGCCGAGTCTGCAGTCCATTCTGGAAGGTCCAGGCTGTCACGAGGGAACAGGACTGTCTTTCCCCTCTGCCCCCTCCTAGTCCTCAAAACAACCCCTCATGTCACAGGAAAAGGGGCAGTGCTGAGCTTTGCCCTCTGATGAGCACAGATTGGTAAGCCAGGTGGGTCTGCGAGTGTGTACTGAGAGGGGGCTTCCATCCCGCTCCCACCCTCCCCATGGGGTGGGCTTCAGGGCTTGCAGAGTTGCCCAGGCCCTGCAGAGCAGGTGGTTTCCAGCGCGGAGGGAGGAAGAATAGGATCCTAGCGTTTGGAGATGGCCAAGCGCCTCGGGCTGTCATGGCAACGCAGCGGCCAGGCCCTGCTCCTGGGTCTCCAGTGTCAGACCAGGCAGCCCCGACTCACATTCTGCGCTGGCCTCTCCTGTGCAGGCGCCACATGTGCTCTTCTGAGTAGTGATCGCCAGGACCACTTCATCCCACTCCAGAAGAAGGAAGGCATGGGCTGAGACCTCTGCCCCTCTGCCTAAGGTGGCATGGCCTGCCAAGCCTCCACCAGGCAGTCCCCTCCCTTAATCCTCACTTTATTTCCAAAGGCGGGTGCTCAGACCACACGAACTGTGGAGGGACCCCCAGCATTTCCGGAACCCCCCACCTCAGGGCCTGACTGCTGCTTTCTCCATCCTCATCTGCTTCCCTGGGAGGAAGATGCTGACTTTTCCTTCCTAAAATGCAGCGGCTTCCAGACCTTGATTGTGTGACCTACAGTAAGAAGTACAAATAACTGTGATCAAGGGTGTATGTATGTGAGTGCATCTGAAACAAAAATTATGGAACTATACTTGCTCTATGTGAAATGCAATTTCTTCTCTTCTAGTCCATATTACGTAGAATCTCTCACATTATTTTCTCTTCTAGTCCATTAAAAAATTGCCAGCCACACTCATTAAATAGTTGACATGAATCGCTAATGGTTTCAGACTTGAGCTTTGGAAAACGCTGCTCTGATGTGTGTGCCTGGACTGGAGGTGGGAGCTCAGAGTCCCACCATGCTCACCCTTATCCTTCCCCAGGTCCGGGGCTAAGCAGGAGGGAGAGTTGGTTTTACTGAAGAAGGAGCACAGCCTCATAATTTCCTAAACACATAAGTTCAAAATCCACGCCTCTCCGGTCACATATAGTCTCAGAGGATAAGGCCAGATATGAGTAGAGGCACAGTCTCTCTCCTGCTTAGAACATGCAGAAGGTATTTCATGGTCATATGGCTTCCTTTTGTAATCTACTGACATTTTCGATTGTTTCATCAGGGAGCAAAAGGTGAACATTTTGCAAAGACTACTCATCTCTAGAAATAAAATAACACTTGCTTAAAAAAACCCACAGTTTGTTAATGTTGCTCTTACTGGACGGCGTGGTATTCTTGCAAGAAAAAATAATTCAAGGGGTGGAAAAAGGAGTCAGGCTTAGGCTTACTTCTGCTTAAATTCAACTGTGTTTGGAGTCAGCTTATTAAACCAACTCTTATTTCTCAAAATCCCATTAAGATGCCAAACTTTACCATCAACTTTCAATGATAACTAAAACATTAAAGAATAAACTCAAGATTTGAATATTTGAAAATGTCAAATAAAATTAAGTGTTGGAGAAGTTAGAGAAATAAGAGTTGAGGGAGGTAAACAGATATGACTTTATTTTTATTAAGTATTTGTCGTTACTTTTGAACTTACCATAGGCACAACTTCGGTCTGAGACTTAGAAGAAGAGGTGGTAGATCTAATTTAAAGGTTACGTGTAAATTACTGTGAAATCTGGAAAAGCTGTGCAGGAGCCTGGGAGACAGGTACCCCACGGGCTGTGTGGAATGTCTTCCTGTGTAACAGGCACTAACTTGCTGACAGTGTGTTTGTTCATGGGTTTTGCTGAATGACTCACTGTGACCACTTTCTTAGGAAACAGGCAATGGGTGTTTCTGTTCCCACTCAGTGCAGACACCCAGGGCCACAGGGTCAGGAAGCGTCAGGGCAGGCAAATGCATATCCCAGAAGAAAAATCCTTCTCCATTTTACAGAGAAAGGTGTACAGCATATACACATTTTAAATATGACAACTATTGCTCTTTTGAAGTAGGAAATGGATTATTCACACATAGCAAGGGCCTATTTAAAAATCGCTTCCAGGAATGCTTCTACGATTGTTTATCCCCCTGCCTCCACCCCACTGCAGTCATCATTCCCATGTTGCCTTGTGACTGTAATAGCTTGCCTTCTCTGCAGCATTTTGGAGTTTCAGAGGGCTCCTAAATGTGTTCATCTGATTACTGTGAAATGGTGTTATTTGACTTTTTTACATACAAGGAAACCAGGCACAGACTCACGAAGTTCTTTGCCTGAAGTCAGGGGAAGCCTGGACCAGAGCCCTGGTTCCCAGCAGTGCCATCGAGGCCAGAATCCTTCCCGGCATTCCCCTGCTGCTCCTCTCAGGAGGGCTGGAGTCAGTCATCTGCAAATGAAACAACTGATTTCTAGCACCGTTAGTAACGCCGACACTGAAGTACCATGGCATCTACTTGGAGGATCCAACTGGTGTGTTAGAACATGTAGTATCTTTTTTCTTTCCTTTTCTTAATTTTTTTTTAAGGATTACAGTTAATATCTGTAGGATTTCAAAATCTCCCAGAGCAATATATTTGAAAGTTAAGAACAATTTCCGGGGAGATTTCCTCCAGTTTGGAAGGTTTGTCTACATTGTTAGAATAAATTTTCTCTAGAAATGATCCTCAATTTCTCTTTAGTTTTGCTGTCAAAATTGACTTTCTACCATTTGGAATTTTTATTTCTCTTTCTAGAATTTAATGTTACAAATTTTGGGGTTGTAGGTAACCAGGTGATGAATCAGAGGCAGCCCACAGCCATTGATTCTGTTAATGTCACTCACATGCTCACTTACTGAAAACTATAGGATTCTACAAAGACACTGATATGGTTTGTCTGTGTCCCCACCCAAATCTCACCTTGAATTGTAATAATCTCCACATGTCAAGGGCAGGGCCAGGTGGAGATCATTGAATCACAGGGCAGTCTCCCCTATACTGTTTTTGTGGTGGTGGATGAGTCTCACGAAATCTGATGGTTTTATAAATAGGAGTTCCCCTCCGCAAGCTCTCTCTTTTTGCCTGCCGCCAAGGAAGACGTGACTGCTCTTCCTTCATCTTCCGCCGTGATTGTGAGCCTCTCCAGCCATGTGGAACTGAGTCAATGAAACCTCTTTCCTTTATAAGTTACGTAGTCTTGGGTACGTCTGTATTAGCAGCATGAGAATGGATTAATACAGACACAGACGTGATCATGGACATTCACAAAGGGACATCATATTTATTTCAACTTGCAAAAATTTGATTCTGTGTTTTCCTTCATATTTTTCCTACCCCTTTATCTTTCCCCCTCCCACTTCTTTCCTTAATTTCCTTCCTTCCTTCCTTCCTTCCTTCCTTCCTTCCTTCCTTCCTTCCTTCTTTCCTTCCTCCTTCCCTCCCTCCCTCCCTCCTCTCCCTCTCTTTCTTTTTCTTTTCCTCCCTTCTTTCCTTCCTGTTTAGCCTAAAGCTACCTCCTTACATATTTCAAATTCAGCTTGAACCTAACTGGAAGCGTAAACAGACTCAC
>PVKV010020533.1:0-39569 GCA_004027835.1 Alouatta palliata | reverse complement strand
AACAAGAGCGAAACTCCGTCTCAAAAAAAAAAAAAAAAATAGCATTCATATATATTTGTGTGTGTGTGTGTGTGTGTGTGTGTGTGTGTGTGTGTGTGTGTTTATTTATTTATTTTTTAGACAGAGTCTCACTCTGTCACCCAGGCTGGAGTGCAATGGCATGATCTCAGCTCACTACAACCTCCACCTCCCAGGTTCAAGCAGTTCTCCTGTGTCAGTCTCCTGAGTAGCTGGGATTATAGGCATGCATCACCATGTCTGGCAAATTTTTGTGTATTTTAGTAGATATGAGGGTTTCACCATGTTGATCAGATTGGTCTCGAACTCCTGACGTGATCCACCTGCCTTGGCCTGCCAAAGTGCTGGGATTACAGGCGTGAACCACCTGTAATTACACGCCCGGCCTGTGTTTGTATATATTTATATAAAAATTGTTTAAGATAGGGAACCTGTGACCACCACCCAAATCAAGATATTAAACTTAGCCAGCCACCCAGAAATCTCTCCGGTATCCTGTTCCACTCACAACCCTTTCCAAAAACAACTCATGTTTTGACTACTTTTGTCATAATCATTTCCATTTATTCAGTTTTGGATCACCTACATGTGCATCTTTAGACACTATAGTATTGTCCACTTTTTAAATGTTTAAAGTGTCTTTTAAGTTTCTTAATCTGAAGGTTTCCAGTCCATGCCTTTCTTTCCTCAGTACTTTACCTTTTGGAGATCCCTGAGCTATAGAGTTCCCCAGAGCCTGAAAGTTGCTGATTGCATCCTTGGTTCAACACAACCCTCTGCCTTCTCTGTCTCCTGCACATTGGCAAGCTTGGATCCAGAGGCTGATGTTTGATCCCTTTAGCACGACTCTAGGTGGTTTTGTATTCTTTCATTTGTGAAGGATAGAATATCTTACTGTCTTCCTTTTTTGTGACATTGACGGCCATTAATCCTCACTGCCTAGATCCATTCATTCATTGGGAGATGCAACATGATGATACTCTAATTCTACTTATTAGTTGGGACGCTTTTATAATTTTACCTTTTTTTTTTTTTTTTTGAGACAGAGTTTCACTCTTGTTGCCCAGGCTAGAGTGCAATGGTATGATCTTGGCTCACCGAAACCTCTGCTTCCGGGGTTCAGGCGATTCTCCTGCCTCAGCCTTCTGAGTAGCTGAAGTTACAGGCGTGTGCCACCATGCCCGGCTAATTTTTTTGTATTTTTAGTAGAGGCAAGGTTTCTCTATGTTGGTCAGGCTGGTCTTGAACTCGTGACCTCAGGTGATCCACCCACCTCAGCCTCCCAGAGTGCTGGGATTAAGGCGAGAGCCACTGCACCAAGCCTATAATTTTGTTCTTCATCTACTCTTCGGTTACCCAGTGGTACTCTTCATCTAGGTAATACAGGGTAAATGTCTATTTCGCTCTGTTTACTAATTTTCAAAATAATCAGTTGACTTGCTCTCCTTTTCCGAAAGTAACCATTAAATTTTGATGTTTTTATGAGAACACCTGGACACAGGGAGGAGAACACCACACACTGGGTCCTGCTGCGGGGTGGGGAGCAAGGAACGGGAGATCATTAGTACAGATACCTAATGCATGTGGGGCTTAAAACCTAGATGATGGGTTGATGGGTGCAGCAAACCACCATGGCACATGTATACCTGTGTAACAACCTGCATGTTCTACACATGTATCCCAGAACTTAAAGTAAAATAAAATAAAAAATGTTGATGTTCTTATAAATCATAAATTTAAACATGTTAGTAGATGTCAGTGTATTACATTTTTAAAACTTTTATTGAAGATCAAATTGTCTTTCATGAGTGTAATATCAAATTGTCTTTCATGAGTGTAACTGTCATAGCTTCTTCGCTCCCTGCTATGACAGATGTTTCAGACTCACCTTGTCCCATTTCTCACCTGAGAATTGAAATCAACCATTTATCTAGAAACCTGTTTCTTTTTGTGGAAATTTGTGTTCCAAGACAATGATCTAACAATGCTCCTCACTGGGAGCGTATCCAGGCCTCATGAGTTCATCCTGTATTTCCATTTCATATTTAGGATTACAGGGCTTTTATTTAACCTCCTCTTTATTACATCTCTACCTCCTTTATTCCACGCTGAGAGTTTTGGTTCTCAAGAACAAAGGAGATGATAGCATTAGAACATCCCGTAATCACCCACCTGCTTATTTATCCACCTTACACACAACAGTCTTAGAATAACAATATTAAATATTTCCACTACCAATTATGGTTAGCAAGAAGAGTAAACATTTTATTACATATGCTATCCCTAGTCTCACTCCATTATTATTTTATTTTTTGGAGGCAGGATCTTGCTGTGTTGCCCAGGCTGGAGTACAGTGGCAGGATGGGAGCCCACTGTAATTTTGTGTTCCTGGGTTGAAGTGATCCTCCCTCCTCAGCCTCTGGAGAAGCTGGGACTGCAGGATGCCCCACCATGCCTGGCTACTGTTTTTATTATTTTATTTTTTTTGTAGAGGTGGAATCTCACTAGGTTTCCCAGGCTAATCTAAACTCCTGGTCTCAAATGATCCTCCCGCCTTGGCTGCCCAAAGTGCTAGGATTACAAGTGTGAGCCGCTGTGCCCAGCACGCTCTATATTATTTTTTAATAGTTGTATTAGATTTGTCTTTTCAGGGTAATTAGCCATTCATATGATATTCTCCTCGTTTTAACTCTAACCCTCTTTTAGTTTGTTGTTGTTGTTGTTTGTTTGTTTGTTTTGAGATGGAGTCTCACTCTCTAGCCCATGCTGAAGTACAATGGCTTGATCTCGGCTCACTGTGCCCTCCGCCTCCTGGGTCCCAGTTCAAGCAGTTCTCCTGCTTCAGCCTCCCAAGTAGCTGGGATTACAGGCACGAGCCACCATGCCCAGCTAATTTTTGTATTTTTTTTTAGTAGAGACGGGGTTTCACCATGTTGGCCAGTCTGGTCTTGAACTCCCGACCTCCTGATCCGCCCGCCTCAGCCTTCCAAAGTGCTGGGATTACAGACGTGAGCCACCACGCCTGCCCCTCTTTTAGTTTTAGTAATAAGGTATGTTCAATGCTCAGTACCAGTCCTTATGTCAGTGTCTGTAGTCATTTTGTCTAGTCATTTTTTTTTTAGATTTTTCGGAAAAGGCTCATGGGAACTGTATTCCCTGAATTCTTGAATTTTTATAACAGTTTGCTGTGTCCTTTGTTCTTAAACCACAATCTTTACTGAATTAAATATATTGCCTCACATTTTTTATTTGCGTATCTTAAATATGTTATTCCTTTTTCTTTTGGCATAATAAGTCTTAAGTCCAGTAATTTTATTAGATTATATCTTAGTGTCAGTCATTTGGGGTAAATATGCTTCTGTGCCCAGGGTCTTTTTGCAATATGTAGTTTCAAATTTTTTTTTTTAATTTCAGTAGTATTTCTTTGAATTATAGTTGTAGGTATTTGGACAGTTTTCTTCCTTTGCTTTCCTTTCCAGGGATTCCTCCTATTTTTTTTTAACTGTGTTGCCCAGGCTGGAGGGCAGTGGTGCAGTCTTGGCTCACTGCAACCTCTGCCTCCCAGGTTCAAATAATTGTTGTGCCTCAGCCTCCTCAGTAGCTGGGACTACAGGCACGTGCCACCAAGTCTGGCTAATTTTTGTGTTTTTAGTAGAGAAAGGGTTTCGCTGTATTGACCAGGCCGGTCCGGAACTCTTGGACTCAAGCAGTCCTCCCACCTTGGCCTCACAAAGTGGGGGGATTAGAGGTGTGAGCCACCACACCTGCCCC
Organism: Alouatta palliata; assembly: GCA_004027835.1. Classification (NCBI taxonomy): domain Eukaryota; kingdom Metazoa; phylum Chordata; class Mammalia; order Primates; family Atelidae; genus Alouatta; species Alouatta palliata. Next base: position 35,780 of record PVKV010020533.1, on the reverse strand, counting down.
AGGGATTCCTATTTTCAACATGTTGGATCTCCTTTACCTGTCTTCAGTATTTGATATTTTCCCTTAAATCCTTATCTCTTAATTTTTTTTATTTTGTTTTTCATTTTAACCTTCTAGTTTTTTTTAAAGCATTATTTGTTGTATCTATTTGCTCTCTGTTCCTTTAGCGTAATTTTTCATTTCTGGAATGATTCTTCTTTTTTTCAAATGTATTATTTCTTCTCGCATTTCTCAGCCAGTGTGACTCTTGTTTATGTAATTCTTTTGTTTGTTTATTTTTATTTATTTATTTATTTTTTTGATACAGGGTCTTGCTCTGTCACCCAGTCTCAAATACAATGGTGTGATCTGGGCTCACTGCAACCTCTCTCCTCCAGGCACAAGCAATCCTCCCACCTCAGCCTCCTGAATAGCTGGGACCACAAGCATGCAGCATCACACCCAGCTATTTCTTTGTATTTTTTGTGTAGGGACAGTGTTGTGCCATCTTGCCCAGGCTGGTCTCAAACTTGTGAGCTCAAGTGATCCTCCCACCTCAGCCTCCCAAAGTGCTGGGATTACAGGTGTGAGCTACTACCTGGCTTGATTTATGTAATTCTTTCAGGCCTTATATCTTATTCTTAATGTCTTTTAGCTCATTTTGAAATAATAGGTTACAGACATGTAATGACATGTCTGATACGTGGTTTCATTTTGTGTAAGATGTTATTCTGTTTCTTTTTTTCTTATCACTTTGTATAGAATTTTACCTCAAAATTTTTATATTGCTCATTTTTACGTGAAAGTGATTTTTCTGAACTTTTAGCAGGGAGGTTTTATTTAGAGAGATCTTCTAATTCCATAGAGCTCTCTCTTTTGGGTTACTTTCTACTACTCAGGCACTGGCATGCTTTCTAAAATGTCTTTATTGTATTCTTCTTTACTTTGGGAAGGCCTTTCTCTTTCTTTCCTCCTGGTTTTCTCTGTTCTTTTTGATTTTGATTCTGTTGCCAGCAGTTTTACCTCAGTGTGGAGTCCTATGCCAGAATGGAGACCCCACACCCCAGTTTTGAGAGTTCATTAGCACTAGACTCCTTCCAGCTCTGCAGACTTTTCTTAATATGGAGTCCTGTGCTAGAGTGGAGACCCCACATCCTGGTTTTGAGAGTTCATTAGCACTAGACTCCTTCCAGCTCTGCAGACTTTTCTTAATATGGGCCTTTGCTCTGACTTTTTGCTGGAATGGAAAATACCCCACCGCCCCAAGTTCAGCTGCTATTTTAAACTTGGCTCACCACGCTGTCCAGTTAGTACTTATTGGCAATTTTGGGGTTCTTTTACTCAATTCTTTCAGTTGCGGCATTGCTGCCCTCTGCTTTTTCCCACATAGCTGCTACTACTCTGTAGGACTTGCGGCTAGCCTTAGCTTTTCCACATCTGTTGTGTTATAGTGTTTGAAGTGACACTTAGTCACTTGATTTTATTTTTACTTTTTTGAGGCAGAGTCTTGCTCTTTCGCCCAGGCTGGAGTGCAGTGGTACAATCTTGGCTCACTACAACCTTCACCTCCCAGTTTCAAGTGATTCTTCTCCTGCCTCAGCCTTCCGAATAGCTGTGATTACAGGCACGTGCCACCAATTTTTATATTTTTAGTTGAGAAGGAGTTTTACCATGGTGGCCAGGCTGGTTTCAAACTCCCGACCTCAAGTGATCTGCCCACCTCAGCCTCCCAAAGTGCTGGGATTACAGGCAGGAGCCACCATGTCTGGCCTGATTTTCTTAAATGTTGTAGATTGCTCTCTAGTTGCTCTATATGTTTTTATGTGGGGACTCAGCAAGATTCAAAAACTGTGCTTCTGCAAACTCTTCCTCTCTCTTTTGTAATATAAATTTTACCTGAGAATTTATCAAGCACATTTTTCCGTGTCACTAAATGTTGCCATATGACCTTATTTTTAATGGCCACATAATATTCCACTGCTACGTGAATGTAACGTAATTTATTAAACCAATCTGCTATTATTGGGAACTCATGTTTTAATTGCACTTAATTCACATTTCTTTTCGGTTTTGTGTTTTTTTTGAGACAAAGTCTTGCTCTGTCTCCTGGCTGGAGTGCAGTGGCGAGATCTGGGCTCACTGCAACCACCGCTTCCCGGGTCCAAGCGATTCCCCTGCCTCAGCCTCCCGAGTAGCTGAGACTACAGGTGCACGCCACCACACCTGGCCAATTTTTTTTGTTTTAATGGATACGGGTTTCTCCAGGTTGGCCAGAATGGTCTCCATCTCGTGACCTGGTGATCTCCCACCTCGGCCTCCCAAAGTGCTGGGGCACATTTCTTTCAGTTATAAATTTGTCCATTCTTTACCATTTTTTGTCCTTTCTGTAGGTATTGTGGATTAAAGTAATCACAGCAAAAATACGCTGTTTGCTGAACCTCTAATTTTGACTTCATTATTTTTGTTCATTCCTATGGTCAATATCGATGCATTTCAAACTCAAATGTATAGACTATCGTCGTCTCAAAGGATGCGTTTTCTGACTTGACACTTTAATTATATTAAAAGTTTTATAAAAACATAAAAGTGACTTACAATATTTTGTATGTATTGAATTGTCTATATTGGTATGATTAAAATCACAAGGAAGTGGAAATGCTTTTAAAAATGTGGGATCATTGTGTCTTAGAGCTAAGAAAACCCTAGCCCAGTGGAAAAAAACTAGAAAGCAAAGGAGAATGTTAAAGTACATATCACACAGCAATTTATGCTGGTTTTATGTCAGCCTGAGATGTGATATCCTGTGCTTCAGCTTTGAAGCATAGAAGGAGGAAGAATTATACATGTGTTACATGTATAACTTTCTTTTCCCTCTCCTCCCCTCTCTTTCCCTTCCTTTCCCTCCCCTCTCCTCTGTTTCCCTTCCTTTCCCCCCCTCCTTTATCCTCTCCTCTTCTTTCTGCTTTTCTTTTGAAACAGGGTCTCCCTATGTTGCCTAGGCTGGCCTCACACTCCTAGGCTCAAGAGATCCTCCCACACAGCCTCCTGAGTAGCTGGGATTACAGGCACGAGCCACTATGTCTAGCATGGTATTTTCTTTCAAAGGACTGTGTCTTGTCAAATGAACACTTGCCTGTTAATAAAAGTCATTTTATTCTGATATCAAATATTGAAGTTGTTTTTGGTGGTAGATACTGTTTTGGAGCATGTATGCTGCCACTTCTTCCAGCAGTAATGTTATCAAAATTACGCTTAGACATTTCCCTGTAACTCTTCTCAGTACTGTACTCTATATAAAGTTAAGTATTAGGCCTCAAACCATAATCAGATTCTAATAGTTGTTCTTCTTATCTCACCCACCTGCAAATGTGTTTATACTGGCTGTTTTTTCCCAGTGCTTTAGGGGTAGATCCTGTTGTTTGTTTGTTTGTTTGTTTTGTTTGAGACGGAGTCTCGCTCTGTCGCCAGGCTGGAGTGCAGTGGCGCTATCTTGGCTCACTGCAACCTCCACCTCCCTGGGTCAAGCAATTCTCTTGCCTCAGCCTCCTGAGTAGCAGGGACTACAGGTGTGCACCACCATGGCCGGATAATTTTTGTATTTTTAGTAGAGACAGGGTTTCACCATGTTGGCCAGCATGGCCTCAATCTTTTGACCTGGTTATGTGCCCACCTCAGCCTCCCACAGTGCTGGGATTACAGGTGTGAGCCACCGCTCCCGACCTTGTTTTTGTTTTTTAGCATTCTGCTCTCTGATGCCCTGGGACTAACCTATGTTGTGACATTTAATAGATCCAGACTTTGTGAAAGGCTATCTTAGTGGGTGGCGGGATCATTCATTCCACCTGTGTTAGCTATTGCAACCAAGCGGCTTGATCAGGTCATGATCCAGCTGATCACAGGGCACCAGGCCTGCGCTCAGGGCCAGGAAATCCAGTCAGTCATAGGTGGAGGGTATTGAGAACCAACTGAGCCAATTTGGCCATTTCAAAACTTTCACATTCTTTAACCAATACTGTAGCTACCTTGGTCAGCTGTAGACAGGGTTATGCATTTCTTCACTGTCATGTGTCAGGTTGCATTGAAGGCAAGTCTCAGCCAAAATTCTGCCACATGGGCAGAAATGTATCAAGAAGGAAGCCCAGAAAAGTCACACGCTGTGTTCCTTTGAGGCCTGAAGTCCCTGTTTGCTGCCCTCACTCACTCTAGCAGGCATCTCATATGAAAGGTGTGGTAAGGAGCAAGCAATGATATTTTAATGACAGGATCGACCCGCTTTCTAGTCCAAAGATGACAGGATTCCCTCATCGTACCAAATAAGATCTATGTGGAGTGCAATTCTTCAGCTGGGAGACTCCTGATTTGTCAGATTCTTCTTTTTTTAAGTTTTTATTTTTTATTTCTTTGGTAGAAATGGGGTTTTACCATGTTGGCCAAGCTGGTCTTCAACTCCTGGGCTTAGGGATCTGTCTCCTTGGCCTCCCAAAGTGCTGAGATTACAGGTATGAGCCATCATGCCCAGCCTGTTTGCCAAACTCTTCTGCCTCCTTTAATGTAAACATGTTTAGATCCAGTCTTTTCTAATCGCACCAATGAAAAATAATTTCAGATCTCTCTAATGCTGATGAATAAACTTTCTGGTGTAGTTTTAAGTGACAATATTTGAGGTGCTTGTGTGGCCTACTGTCATGTGTGGAGAGTTTGGGGAAACCCTGGGAGAACATTGCTGATTCGGAGAAATGTTGCCACATCTGGGTAATAAAATTATAGACATATATATGCATCTTATTTTGAACGAACTTATTATAATAAGCAAATGAGGGAGTTAGATTAGAGATACTTTGAGATTGAGATATAATGTATCATCAATAAACACACAGGTGTACACATACACACTTACATATGATAGAACTGAACTACCCTTTACAGCAGGTCGTTTGCTCTGCTTATAACTTTGAGAAATTGGGCCAGGCACAGTGGCTTCCAGCACTTTGGAAGGCTGAATGGGGAGGATCACTTGAGATGAGGAGTTCGAGACCAGAACTGGCCAACACAGTGAAACCCTGACTCAAAAACTACAAAAACTAGCTGGACATGGTGGTGATACACACCTGTAATCCCAGCTACTCAGGAGACTGAGGCACAAGAATCTCTTGAATCCCGGAGGCAGAGGTTGTAGTCAGTAGAGATCACGCCACTGCACTCCAGCCTGACCACTAGAAGGAGACTGTCTCAAAAAAAAAAAAATCACACAAAACAAAACTTTAAGAAATTGATTGATGGTCACATTTCATGATTTGTGGGTACATATTTATATACAGTTCAGTTCTCTTGCAAGTCACCTTTCTGTTGCAGCCAGGAAGGCTGTTTCATTCAGTACAGTGAGTCTGCCTCATAACAACAAGGCTGTCACCTCCTCCCTCCCAGCCACTTCCCTCTTGATCCATCAAAGTCAGCCTCAAATGATTCCCTCCACAAGCATTTCTGAAGAGATACTTTCTCTTCTCACATCTGGTTTGGTCTTTACTTGCTTTTGCTCAATATGGCTCTGTAGTCTCACACTTAGGGAGACAGCATAACATGGTGGTTAAGACCCTGGATTCTAGAATGGACAGTGCAATTCAACTTTAAGCATTGCCAGGTATTAGCACTATGATTTGGGACTAGTTACCTTGCTGGTCTTAGTTATGTCATCTGTTGAATGGAGATGATAAGAGTCTAATGCTATGACTTCTTCCAACTATTTATCTTATGGTTTGGATAACTGTCTCATTCTGCAGTAAACCAGTTCATCCGGAGTTCATCTTGACCTTTCTGTACCGTAAAGTCTGTCACAGCTCATCTCTCTCCCAACTCTGATACCCTTTCTTTTCTTCCCTTTCCCCAACTCCTGGTGGAGTTTAGGAGTTTGCTTAAAAAAAAATTTACCCACCTAAGACCTCCAACCAGTGAGCATGGCGAGAAAGCTGTTCTCAAGCAGATCAGTTAGATGAGGAAGATTTTATTGTATTCTGCTTATATAAACTGAAATCCTGTGCCAAAGTACCTAGCTCTGAACCCTAGCTCCTTTCCTGCCTTCTCTCCTTCCGTCCCTCCCTCCCTCCCTCCTTCCTTCTTTCTTTCCTTCCATTTTTTTCAATGCACATATCCCCTCTTGAAGAATCTATTGCAGATTTTGTGTTGAGAGGCAGGATGCCATCACAGCACCACAAAATCAGCATGAAATCCAGGTTGCCACCAGGAGGATTTTTTTTGGAGGGCTGTTATTGGGAGCTTTATTATGATTATTATTGGACTGTTATTTTTAATCTGAGCCTCTCTTATCCTTTTATCTTGGATTTCTTGCCCATCGAGTCCCCACTGGGTATGTACAGGACAACTCTTCCAAATACAGACTGCTTTTTATTAGCAGTGCCTCTGTTTGCACTGTAGCACTGATCTTAAGGTGATCTGGTGACCTAAGATTACATTTCATAGTGCTTTTAGGAAGAGGGTAATGGCATAGAACAGGTATGCTTGGCCTCTTCCTGCTAATGTATGCCAGATTGTTTAATAATTCACATGAAAAAAATGGTATAATGAAAAGAGAAGTTTGGTGGTTTTTTTCCTGCTTGAAAGCAAGAAATAGAGTAATATGCATGCCAAATAAAGTATGTTTCTATTTTGAATACACTGAGATAATGTGGATGCTATCAGCAAAATGTAAATCATTACATTTTTACCACTAAGTGTTAAAGTCCACTGTATCTTTGGTACACAAAGATTACATTCATCAGGTGTTCTCTTCTCCATTCAAATCCCATGGATGTTTCATACAAAATAATTTCATTGTGAGCCAGATATGGTGGCACATGCCCTTTAGTCCTAGTTTCTTGGGGGAAGGAGGTGGAAAGATTGCTTTGGCCCAAGAGTTCAGAGCTGCTCTGTGCTATGAGCGTGCCTGGGAATAGCCACTGCACTTCAGCCTTGACAACATAGTGAGAACCCATCTCTAAAATAATGATGATGATGATAATAACACATTAGTAGGATATTTCTTTTTTTTTTTTTTTTCCTGAGACAAAGTCTCACACTGTTGTCCAGGCTGGAGTGCAGTGGTGCGATCTTGGCTCACTGCAACCTCCACCTCTCAGGTTCAAGCAGTTCTCCTGCCTCAGACTCCCAAGTAGCTGGGATTACACGCGCCTACCACCATGCCCAGCTTTTTTTTTTTTTTTTTTTTTTTTTTTGTATTTGTTTTAGTAGAGATGGGGTTTCACTGTGTTTGCCAGGCTGGTCTCAAACTCCTGATCTCGTGATCTGCTCGCCCTGGCCTCCCAAAGTGCTGGGATTACAGGCGTGAGCCACTGCGCCTGCCCTACATTTGTAGGCGATTTCTTTATAGGCCCTTAGTATAAAGGCAGCTTCAAGGGCCATGCTGGTATTGTTGGTGAAACTTGCTTAGACTGAAACCAATGGTTAGAAGTATCTCAGGGACTTCAGAGGACTTCTTTCTTACTTTTAATGCATGTTCTATGGGTTTTAGGGTGATAAACCCTGGAAGAATGACATACTTTAGGGCATAGCAGAAGCTGGCAGTCTCATACCTCTTGTATTTGGTCTGCAAAATACTTTAAAATAATTTGATTGGTTGCCAGCATTTTAATATCAAGGGATTGGTTGGGCGCAGTGGCTCATGCCTATAATCCTAGCATTTTGGGTGGCTGAGGCAGGCCAGTTACCTGAGGTCAGGAGTTTGAGACCAGCCTGGCCAACATGGTGAAACCTCATTTTTACTAAAAATACAGAAATAGCTGGGCAGGTGGCTTATGCCTGTAATCCCAGCTACTCAGGAGACTGAGGTGGGAGAATCTCTTGAACCCGGGAGGTGGAGGTTGCAGTGAGCTGAGATGGAGTCAGTGCACTCCAGCCTGGGCAACAGAGCAAGGATCTGTCTCAAAAAAAAAAAAAAAAAAAAATTGGGGCTTACACCTATGGCAACTCTGGATTACTGGCCTTTGCAATAGATGTAGAGCAGTGCGGGGTCCACATTCCCAAATGGCAGCTGGGCGGGAGCTGGGTAATGGCTGGGCTGCCCCCTTAGCTGGAGTGTGGCCTCGGGTTTGCCTTGCTCCTCTGGGCTGCTTTGCTCATTAGCACGGATGGCCCTTTGTTCCAATAGACTTCAGAGTTCGCAACCTCTTACTTTAATACTGCAAAGGAAAACCAGAACCAAATTGGTATTCAGAACTAAATAACGTGTTATATGTGTCTTTAATGGCTAACTTTAAGACAAAACAAAACAAAACAAAACAAAAAAAATATGTATATATATGTATATATATACATATGTATATATATGTATATATATACGTATATATATATAATTTTGGGAATCTATTTTCTGAATAATATAATCTCAGGAATATATAGTATTTATGAATCATAAATATATAATCATATATTTAATGTATATTCAATTGATAGAAATTATTATAATTTATGGAATTTCTGTTCCTCAGAATCTTCAAAGTTGAAGGCCACGTGGTAGCATCTAGTTCTAATTCAGCCCTCTCCTTTTACTAATCAGGAAATTGAAGCCCAGCAAATTCAGTGATTTGTTCCAGGCCATGCAACTTACAACTGGTAGAGCTGAGATGGGATCCCTGTGTCCTGCTGGTGAAGCTAGGCAGTTAGAGTCATTAACGTGCAGTGTGGAATAGATGGAAATGGAACAGAATGTTTAAAGTACATGTCTTTGCTAATGTTCCCATAGGTTGAAGTTTCAAGGAAATATTTACTTTGTGAAGATGGCATAAGTACTCCTGAAAACTACTCTGTGTCCTACTCTAGGCCTTGGTTTTTCTGGTAGAATCAGCCTAATATTTCTTCCAGCCTGTGGGGCCTTTTTACCAGATGCTCTATAGAAATGTAACAGGCTGTGCATCTGAAACTGGACTTGTTATATACTCTTCCTCTCCCAAACCTGCTCACTTCCCTGTGTGCTTGATCTTGGCCATTATTGCCCTGGGACAGAAGTTACCGTATTATATTCTTTTTTTTCCCTTGTCTTATTGCTCATATTCTTGGTTTCTAGGTCACATTGATTCTGTCTTAGAAAAGTCTGTCAAAATCAATCTTTCCTCTCCATCCTCCCAGTTTCTATGTTGGGAAGGTCCTCACTGTCTCTCAGTAGGGTCATGGCAGTAGATTCTTTCGTGTAACTACTTGATTCTAACTTAACCTCAACCCCAGTTCTTGTCATTTCCATTGGTTTCCAACCATGACTACCTATTAGACACTTTAAAACATACTGAGGCTGAGGCAGGATGGATCGCAAGGTCAGGAGTTCAAGACCAGCCTGACCAACATGGTGAAACACCATCTCCACTAAAAATACAAAAATTAGCTGGGCATAGTGGTGTGTGCCTGTAATCCCAGCTACTTAGGAGGCTGATGCAGGAGAATCACTGGAACCCGGGAAGCAGAAGTTGCAGTGAGCCGAGATCACACCACTGCACTGCAGCCTGGGTTACGGAGTGAGACTCCGTCTCAAAATGAAACAAAACAAAACAAAAAAGTACTGAGGTCTGGGCCCCGTGCCCAGAAAGGGATTTAATTCGGTTGGGACAAGTACTCTGGCATCAGCGAGTTTAGAAGCTTTCCAGAGCGCTCATGTCCATCTCCAGAGGTAACAGCCACTGCTGTGCTTTCTCAGCCTGGTTAGTTTTCTACAAAACACATCCAGTGGTCACTGTACCGCAGCTGTTTTCTGCAGTAAGTCTAGACTTCTAGTTTGGCTTGGGAGACCTTCATAGTTGGGTCCTAATTTCTGCAGACTACTCTGTGGCCACTGCTACCCCGTATACTTACATGCTAGTCACCAAGAGTAGTTTACCCCTCCTGGAGCTCAGAACGCCCCTTGACGAAGGTGCGCCTTTGCATGTGTGCTTCACTTCACGTGGCTCCTCTTCTGTGTCCTAGAAAAACAAAGCCTACCGTCCTTCAAGGTTATTGGCTCCATGAGAAAACCTCTTCTGCTGCCAATTTGTCACCTGTCACAGTAATTTAAAATGTACTTACACACTGTATTTATCTGGCTTCTCTAGACCCGAGCTGTCCCATAGAACTTTCTGCATTGATGAAAATGTTCTATACCGTCATTATCCAATATGATAGCTGCTAGCCACATGTGGCTTTTTTTTTTTTTTTTTGAGTTGGAGTCTTGCTCTGTCAACCAGGCTAGAGTGCAGTGCTGTCTCGGCTCACTATATCCTCCGCCTCCCGGGTTTATGCAGTTCTCCTGCACAGCCTCCCCAGTAGCTGGGATTACAAGTGCCTGCCACCATGCCATGCTAATTTTTTGTATTTTTAGTAGAGACAGGATTTCACCATGTTGGCCAGGCTGGTCTTGAACTCCTGACCTCGTGATCCGCCCGCCTCAGCCTCCCAAAGTGCTGAGATTACAGACGTGAGCCATTGCACCCAGCCCGTGTGTGGCTTTTGACACTGGAAATGTGACTGGTGCAACCGAGGAACTGAATTTTTACTTGTATTCCGTTTTAATTTATTTAAACTTAAAACCCGCATATGGCTAATGACTACTCTTTTTCATAGCCTAGATCTTGACTATGAGCTCCTTGAGGGCAAGGGCCTAGTTTTATTCATGGTTTTATTCCATATGGCACAGAATGGTGTTCCCTAAAGTCTGCTAAATGACTGACTGAATGATGTAGGAGTTATATCAAAAATGGTTATATTTTCTAGTTTATACAGCTCTGTACACATATACAAATAAAAATCCTGCTTATGTTCATAACACATATTCTTACCTCTGACTCTCACACAGATCTCATTACCCCATTTTCCAGATGAGGAAAGTGCACATCAGCAAAGTGAAGTGACTCATCCAAGTTATAATCATGACAAATGAGATTGAATTAGGCCTGCCAGTTACTTTCATTACACTGTGAGCATGAAATTTCTTCTGATATTTTTAGTTCTGGGTCTCTGAAAACCTGAACCCCAGACAAAATGTTCTATGGACTTATGTGTTATATATAGTCCATCTGGTCATCTCACATCTCCAGAGGTTGACTTTTATCCCGTGGTCACTTAAATGACACCATTTCTTGATTCTGGGACTGTCGCTGGCCGGTACCAGGTTTCTTGTCTTAACACCATTACCAAATCTGCCAAGGTTAAAGGTCACTGGTTTGACCCATGACAACCCTTTCTTCCACACTGTTTTGAAGGCTGACTGTAGTTCGATTTTGTTGAAGTGAGAACCGTAATATTAAAGCTAAACAGACCATAGTCTAGGAAAGCCAATGACACTAAGACTCATCTAAGACCTTAAGGCAAAATCATAATGTAAAAGCGTTTTTTTTTTTTTTTTGGTGCAATCTAAATTAGGACACTGTTAGGAGGGGGAGGGTAATGAGGGGCGAATAGTGAATTGCAGTTCTTATTTATAAGACGTCAACTTGATTAAATTCTTATAGCTTCCTTGCTCATTCTATTTCCTTTGCACTGTATTATGAACAATAAGATGGTTTTACTTCAAGGGAATGGAAGGGTTTTTGTTTAAATTATATCTCAGTCATTCACATAAATATCAGCTGTGATACATTTCTTACATCTTCAGAGGTATGAACAAGTACTACTGAGACTCAGTCTGCTTGGCCACGTGTTGCTGAACCATTGTAGTCAGGAGAGGAACAAAGAGCTGATTTTATGAAGAAAGCAAAGAAGGAAAAATTGTGGCGATTAACATTGTTTACTGAAATTCATCAACTTTTACTTTATTCATTCAAGATTTATTAAGTGCCTTTTATAGACTGGGCATACAGCTTAGCAAGAGAAATTATTGATTAAATAGACTATTATAGGCTGGGCGCTGTGACTCACTCCTATAATCCCAATACTTTGGGAGGCCGAGGTGGGTGGATAACAAGGTCAGGAGATTGAGACTAGCCTGACCAACATGATGAAACCCCGTCTCTACTAAAAAAAAAAAAAAAAAAATACCCAGGCATGGTTGCGCACGCCTGTAATCCCAGCTACTCAGGAGGCTGAGGCAGGAGAATTGTTTGAACCTGGGAGGCAGAGGTTGCAGTGAGCTGAGATCACGCCACTGCACTCCAGCCTGGGTGACAGAGCAAGACTGTCTCAAAAAAAAAAAAAAAATAGACCATTATAGTAAAATGGACTCATGCCTATATTAAGACAAAGACTATGTATAAAGGGACTAGATAACAAGGACATTGATCTAAAGAGAGGTTAGGGAGGGCTTCTTGGAGGAAGTGGTATTTGTGCCTGAGTTACATGAGATGTGTGGGATTTCTCTAGGTGAAAGTGGGCAGCGAAATTCACAGGTAGGCTAGATCTGTGCAATGGCTTAGAGAGAAGAGCGTGCAGCATAGGTATGTAAGTGTCTATCCCTGGTAGAATGGAGGTCCCGGAGCCGCAGAAAATGTGTGACCAGAGGACCAAGCAGCAGGTGACATCCAGCAGAGCCTTTTGAATACCTCTGGACACTTCCCCTTGACCCTGCAGGCCTTAGAAAGCTAAGAAATTGTTCAGCTGGGATGGGATGTGCATGGAGAAGCATGTAACGTGAAGCTTCCATGTCAGTGTTGAGGTGCATCGTGATGTCAAAAATTTTCAGATGTGACTGGGGAAGCTGTCTGGGAATCGATGGAACGTGCACATTCACAGTTTGCAAGATGAGTTTGTCTTCCCCATAGGTAGGTTTGAGGAGAGCAAAACCAAAGGCAGGAAAGAGCCATCACAAGGGAATGGCCGGAGTTGTGGGAGGCACCCTCGTGTGGGCCGGCGAGTGTCGGTCGGAGGAAGGAACGAGAATGGAGTGGATGTTGTTGGATGTGTCGGAGGAGTCTTAGGTGCCTCCAGAGCGTTTGGGCTCGTTGGCTGGGCGGGCAGTGGTAGCATTCACTGAGGGAAAGCTGGAAGAAGAACCAGATTGGTGGAGAAGAGGATGCTGAAGAAGGTGGTAGATCATGGAGAGCCAGCGTCACAGGCTGACTGCTTGGAGATGGGAACTGTTTAAGAAGGGAGGGTGCGCTCTGCCAAATGCAGCCCATGGACTGAAAACGGACTGAAAATGGAATGGCTTTAGCCACAGAGGTTTCAGTGGCATGGCGTGGGCTTCAGAATGTTTAGGAGATAAATAAGTGGAGACAGGGAGTATAGCAGCTCTTTCCAGATGTTTCTGAAAGGGAGGAGAAAGTAGGGGGCTATGAGACTGTGAAAAGAATTTATGTTTCATCACGGAGCAGAGATTTTAAAGTCACCCCAGAATATTTTATTTCAGTTTTATTTAAAAATAATTTCAGAACTATGAATTCTGAATTCATAGTTAGTAGCTTAGTAGTTGGAAGCAACCTAGAGGCTTTAGGAACTTTGCATAGAAGTTTCTAGAAGCAGGCAAACGAAAGCACACAGCAGACTGGATCATGTATATATGACAGAAATTTTATTTTATTTTTGTTTAGACGGAGTCTCACTCTGTCACCCAGGCTGGAGTGCAGTGACACGATCTCAGCTCACTGCAATCTCCACCTCCCAGGTTCAAGTGATTCTTCTGCCTCAGCCTCCCAAGTAGCTGGGAGGACAGATGTGGGCCACCATGCCGGCTAATTTTTGTATTTTTAGTAGAGACGGGGTTTCACTATATTGGCCAGGCTGGTCTCGAACTCCTGACCTCGTGATCCGTCCGTCTGGGCCTCCCAAAGTGCTGGGGTTACACGTGTGAGCCACCGTGCCTGGCCCTGTCTGACAGAAATCTTTAAGGAGAAGACCCACAAACAAAAACAAAGATAACCCTTGTGGTGGTGGTATGGGGGCTTTTGGTGTGAAGAGAGTCAACCTCCCACAGCTCAAAGAGCTCTGAGGCCATTGTGGGTGTAAAGTGTGCGGTGGTTATTTGAAAATGTGTGTGTTTGACAAAGATTTCTATAAAAAAAAAAAAAAAACTTGTGGCAGTAAAGTGGTCAAGTGGTTTTCTAGAAAACTTCAGTTAATGGCAAAATCATGACTTGTAGTACAACTGTAGGGAATAGAGTCACTTTGAAATGTTTCTGCCCTCTTTGGGGTACCCTGTAATTGTATTCTGTTTATGAATGTCCTCCTCACCCCTGAATGTGTATACACATCTTTACTCTCAGTAACCATGTTAATTTATGGTGTATTTTGGTATTCCAAGAAGTGAAAAATGGGGAGTTAATACGCCTTCTCTTTATTTTACTCTGAAGAGGTTTTTACTACCAGGACCTTGACATCTTCCACCTTAGTTTATCTTTAAGTTATCTTTAACTGGAACCATTTTGTCCATTAGCTGTATTCTAATCACCTCCCAGAATGGTCAGATTTACAAGCAGCACATGACAGAGAAAACATAAAAAAATCAGCCAGCTTCTCCTGACATTCAACAGCAGCCTACGTCTAAATAGTGAAAAAGTTTATTTGCTTTTTCTGAAGATGTGCTAAGTGATTTTGCAGTTAGAGTGGTACGGCCTTCTAGCACTTAGGCCTGCATTTATTAAATAAATTTGTTCTCTAACTCAAGTGTTAAGTGTGTATTATAAAACCTCAAAGCCAATTTCAGTGATTGCAATGTGCAAATATTTTTTAAATTATGTAATTAAATAGGACTTGGCCTGCAAGGTCCACCAAAGTAATTTATTAATTGAATAGTCTGATTTAATTGTATGTTATTTTCGTTTATTCAGGGAAGTGCCTGCATCTCTTGCAGAGATAGGAGCCTCTTGTGTGCCTGTCACTGGAAGTACAGAGGTCCTCTCCTAGAAATCTTTAGCACCCAATTAAATATTAACCAAGAAGAAGGGACTTGTTCCTTCTGTCCCTGAAACTCTATTTTTATGTCTGAGTCTGGTGATTTTAAAGGAAAAAGAAGGTGGGAAAAAAAAAAAACCTTGCTGGGTAGAATTATTTGTAATTCATTCTGTTTATCACTACATTATTTAAAAATGATTTCTTCTTCTTAATTGTGCCCATGTACAGGGTTTTATAAAGTATGTGTATAAAAAGAAAAGCCCCTTTAATTCAGTGTTAGCTACATCTAACTATGGCTAAAGCCACGGCGTATCTGTTTCCTTAAAATGTCATTTTAAAGGTATTGTGGTTTTGGAGCAGCAGCTGTGACTGAAAAGTATGTAAACTAAGCTGTTCTTGCTCATATCATTTTTATATTCTTATGTCAGACCAGAAGGCTGCTTTAAATTTATTTTTCATTGTGTATTAGTTCTAGAGCCCGTTTTTTTTTTTTCCTTCCTTGGGAGCATATGTTCTTCGGGACGTGTTATACTCAGACACTTAAGAAAATAACAATTATGTGTGGGGAGGGAAAGGTACCAAAATAGTTTCTTATTTGAGTATTGTATCTGGGGGAAGATTAATTAAAAAAAAAAAATTAACTCTCACAAAGTAGAATTTGGGGGCCTAGCATTTGTGTTTTAGGAAATGAAGGAATTCAGGCACACTGTACTAAGTCACGTGAAAGGCAGTAACTTTTAGAAGTCCAAATTGCTTTCCCAAAAGGAAAATATTTTTTGTTGCTATTAAGTATAGTTTATATTGCTACTTCAGAACTTTTTTTTTTTTTCCAGTGGGGCCATTTACTTAAATTCTTAGTTAATATTCCTGTATAGAAACGTCTTTGTCTTTGGAGCCCGCCTGTGCGAATTCCCATTTAATACGCGGTTGTGGATAAGTATTTATTCATTCCATGTGGTACTCCGCACCTGATCAAATGACAGCATGGCGTCATGTCAGGCAGCAAAATGTTTGAGTGACTTTTGAGTAATGGTGGCATAGAAGGTACAGAGGGTTGAAGGAAATAATAATGGGAATTTTTTCCTTTCCTATATATTTCAGCGTGTGCAATGCTTCAACTCTCTGGTGGAAATTTGGAACACAGGATAGTAAAATATTCCTTTTCCTAGAGGGTAGTAAAAGTGGAGTAGAAAGTAGGAGCTATTAGAATTTCCATGGTAAATATAATTTGATTACATATATTGCTGAGTTCCCTCTGAACTTGGAGAGTTGTTTCACAATGGTGTATTTCTTTCCTACTTCTGGAAGCAAATTTAGCCCTAAGAATTTGCCCTGGCTGCGCACGGTGGCTCACACCTGTAATCCCAGCACTTTGGGAGGCTGAGGCAGGTGGATCATGAGGTCAGGAGATCAAGAACATCCTGGCCAACATGGTGAAACCCCATCTCTACTAAAAAGGACAAAAATTAGCTGGGCATGGTAGTGCATGCCTGTGGTCCCAACTACTCGGGAGGCTGAGTCCGGAGAATCACTTGAGCCCAGGGGGAGAAGGTTGCAGTGAGCCAAGATTGCGCCATTGCACTCCAGCCTGGGCAACAGAGCAAGACTTCATCTCAAAAATGAATAAATAAATAAGTAGAATTTGCCCAAGAAGATCCCATTGAACTGCCTCATTTGTGCAGGCCCACATCCAGGTGCCCCAAGTGAAGGAAGTAATTTGGGAGTGAAGGCAGATCTTTCATGGTCCCATTGTTGAGCCCCTGTGTCTCTTGCTGGGCCCCACGTGGGCCCTGGGTAGTGGCATCCTCTAGGGCATTAGCTGGCCCTGGTGGTCCTTGCATCCTAGCCTTGGAAAGGGACGTATCAGAGCATCTGGGGTTATGGTGATGATAGTTCACAGGTAGAGCACTGCCATGGTCATTCCGATGGCCACCAGCTATAGCTCTGGAGCAGGGCTCTGGGGAGCCCTCACCATGCCATGGAGGAGGCAGGGAAGGCCAGGGTGCTGATGAAGGGTGTGTTCAGGAGGCTTGGGGACAAGGGCTGTTTCCCACCCAGTACACAAGTATTTCAGCATTTTCACACCTTGTTCAGGTGACCAGTCTGTAGCAATTGAACACCATCCCTGAGTACCCTTCCTTTTAAACCAGTGAGGAGCCTGAGTCTGGAGAGGGGAAGAAGCTTCCCAGATTCTAGCTGAATTACCAGTGGGGCCCAGGAGCAGAATTGCCCTCTCTTGCCTCCCAGTGGAAATGTTCTCTCTACCACACTTGGCTGCCTCTTAACAAAAGTGTGGGAATGTCTCATTTTCCACTTACTTCAAACCAGAGTTGAAGGCCAGGCATGGTGGCCCATGCCTGTAATCTCAGCACTTTGGGAGGCCGAGGCGGTGGTTAATGAGGTCAGGAGTTTGAGACCAGCCTGGCCAAGATGGTGAAACCCCGTCTCTACTCAAATTACCAAAAACAATTAGCCAGGCATGGTGGCAGAAGCCTGTAATCCCAGCTACTCAGGAGGCTGAGGCAGAGAATTGCTTGAACCCGGGGGGCAGAGGTTTCAGTGAGCTG
Organism: Alouatta palliata; assembly: GCA_004027835.1. Lineage (NCBI taxonomy): Eukaryota > Metazoa > Chordata > Mammalia > Primates > Atelidae > Alouatta > Alouatta palliata. The sequence continues at coordinate 18,441 of PVKV010020533.1, read as the reverse complement.
AGATCGTGCCACTGCATTCCAGCCTGGGTGACAGAGTGAGACTCTGTCTCAAAAACAAAACAAAACACACACACAAAACAGAGTTGATTAAAAGAATTTTCTTAGGAACAAAATTGAAAGGCAGATAGAAGAAGCCTGGTGCCTGCAAGTGAAGGATTTCATAGGAAAAAGTAAAGCTTGTTCACATCCAGCTTCAGATGCAACAGACTGGCACAGTCTGTGGGACACTCATGACTTCTCCTTCCGTTCTCTGGCCTCTTTCCTGTTCACAGGATCCTGCTCCTAATCTCCTCTTAACATGACTGACGTTCCCATGGGCCTTATTCTCCAGCCATTGCTTTTCTCCATGAATTGGGAGTCACAGGCTTGAGTTCCTGCTGTCGTCCCCACCACCTGTGTGACCTTGGTCACACACTGAGTCCCCTCCCAGCAGGGGAGTGGCTTTCCTGGCCCTCTCAAAGGCACCTTTTAGCTCTAAAATGTTTGCTGTTCTCTCTCATTCGAGATTTTCTCTCTCCATGCCTTATTCCTTCCACTTAAAAGTCTGGGTCATGCAACTGAGGCAGAAAAAAGTCTAAATTTTGCTCAAGAAATCGTCATAGTTTATCCCAAATCTGTTCTCAGGGGACATCCTTGTTTCTTTCTTTTGGCAAAACTTGGTCAGGGAAATTTCTGGTTAAACGAACCTACCACTTCCAACTTTGAATCAGGTTTGTGCTTGCCATCATTATTAATAGGAGTATTAATAGGGACAGAAGTCCCTGATAAAGCACCTTGGTGTGGCTGGAAGGTGGTTCTGTGCCTTTTCCCCACCCAAGTGAAGAAGGACGTGAAAGGTCTGTACAGTGTGGAAAGTGCCTTAGCAATTAAATAAAAGGCTGGTTCATATAAAGGGGCTTGTTTCTATATGGAAAATATGAGCTTTTTCTTTTCTTTTTCTTTTTCCTTTTTTTTTTTTTTTTACATGGACCAGGTGTGGATTAGTTCACTGAACCTTTTACCCAGCCTTATTCCCACTTGTAATTCTTCTGAGGCATAGTTCAGCCAAGTCAAAGAAACATGTTATTAAAGGTGAGCTGAAAGGCATTTAAAAAATAAACACACTGTTTAAGATCCTAAATCAGTAGCGGAATCTAGATGTACAGACTTGAAACGCACAAGAAAATGTGTTTCAGAGCCTTTGGGTTCCAGGCGGGATTCTCCTCCTGCCTTCTTTGAACATCTCCCCGAAGTCTTTTTTGGTAGTTGGGACAAGCAGCCCCAAGGCTAACCTTGGCTTGTAGCTTTTTTGTAACTAATGACTTACCTCCACTGAGGTAGGTGAGACCCCAATCTTACATCTACAATTCTCCAGCTAATATAGAGGGGGAAAAAATAAGTACTTTGATTTTATTTTAGTACTACGTTCTTAAGAAGTTTAAAATCTGATATATATTCACTCTCTTTTTTTTCCCCAGCCTATAGCATGGCAGACAGCCAGATTTTTTTTTTTTTTTTAAGGAGTCTCGCTCTGCTGCCAGGCTGGAGTGCAGTGGCGTGATCTCAGCTCACTGCAATCTCCGGCTCCTGGGTTCAAGCAATTCTCCTGCCTCAGCCTCCTGAGTAGCTGGAATTATAGGCCCACACCACCACATCCAGCTAATTTTTGTATTTGTAGTAGTGATGGGGTTTCAGTGTGTTGGTCAGGATGGTCTGAGTCTCCTGACCTCGTGATCCGCCCGCCTTGGCCTCCCAAAGCGCAGGGATTACAGGTGTGAGTCACCGCACCCAGCCAGTCAGGTATTTTCAACAACTTGTAGAGATGGCAGAAAAGACACGTAGGAAGTTTTAGATTTTTTTAAGTTATATCATCGCTGGTAATAATAACAGTGGCCATTATTTCTTTTAGCATTCACTTTGTGCCAGGCACTATTCTAAGTACATCTTCATGTCAGTGCATTTATTCCCCAAAAGCAAATAATGCACTGTAATGAAGTGCAGTTTATGGACGAGAACACTGAGGGACAGAGAACTTAGGTAACTTGCCTAAGCTCGCAAGGTCAGTAAGCACCAGAGCTGAGTTTCGAACTTGGGCACTTGAATCTACCCTTGTAAATTCTGAATTCTTTTAGTCTAAAGTATACTGTGTAGTACTATATTCTGTCATCTTAGTTTTAGGTGAGGCAGCCTGAGGATACGTTAAGAAATATAGATACTTATTCTGTACATTCTCAGCCTTGCCTTTTAAAAATTCTTTCCTAACTTTCAAAACTTGTTTGTTTTTGTTATTTTTACTTGATAGCCTGTTTTCAGCCAATGAATAGGTAGGTATCAATCATTTGCAGCCTGTTATAATGCTTTTTTAACAATTATCTTAAGGTTTCATTGTGATTGTGGAATCATACAAAGACATTCTCTCATTTTATTTTATTTTTATTTTGTTAATTTTGTTTTTGTTTTTTGTTTTTGAGATGGAGTCTCACTCTGTCACCCAGGCTGGGGTTCAATGTCGCAATCTTGGCTCACTGCAACCTCTGCCTCCCGGGTTCAAGCAAGTCTCCTGCCTCAGCCTCCCGAATAGCTGGGATTACAGGGACCTGCCACCACACCCAGCTAATTTTGTATTTTTAGTACAGACTGGGTTTCTCCATGTTGGCCAAGCTGGTCTCAAACTCCTGACCTCATGTGATCCTCCCGCCTCGACCTCCCAAACTGCTGGGATTACAGGCGTGAGTCACCACACCCGGCCTATTTTAATATTTTTGAGACAGGCTTTCACTCTCTCACCCAGGCTGGAGTGCAGTGGCACAATCTCAGTTCACTGCAACCTCTGCCTCCCAGGTTCAAACAATTCTTCCACCTTAGCTTCCTGAGTAGCTGGGACTACAGGCACACACCACCATGCCCAGCTAATTTTTTTGTATTTCTTGGTAAACATAGGTTTTCCCCATGTTGGCCAGGCTGGCCTTGAACTCCTGACCTCAAGTGTGATCACCCACCTTGGTCTTCCAAAGTACTGGATTTACAGGCATAAGCCACTGTACCTGGCCTGTTCCCCCATTTTTAAACGGTGTCTCACCTTGTTGCCCAGGCTAGTGTGCCGTAGCACCATAATAGCTCACTGCAGCCTTCAATTCCTGGGCTCAAGCAATTCTCCTGCCTCAGCCTCCTGAATAGCTGGCATTTCAGGTGTGAGAGCCTAGCTTATTCTCTCATTTTTAAAGTAATTTCAAGTAGCAGAAGCTACTTGCCTATGTTGGCTTTTCTAAATGTGTTTCTAGTGGGAGCTAGAGAGGTGGTGAGCTTTGGGGAAGCCTAGTCTTGGGTCAAAGTTGAGTGTAGAAGGGAGGCGGGATCTCCAGATGTCAGGGAATTTAGGAAGAGAGGCATGGGAAAGAAAATGGGATGAAAAGGTACCAGGAAGAATTGCCTCATCATTGGGCATTTTGGTGGTGTCCCAAAGGTAAGTTTCTGCTTTGAGTCTACTCTCAGGCCCTGTGGGCAGAGAGCTGCCGAGTTTCTCAGTTTAAGGACTAATAAAGTCGGGATGAGGGCAATTCTGGGAGACTGGGTAATTTTGGGGGAAGGATTGTTAGAGGTCTTTCCAGCTATACTGACAATGGACATGGGTTCATTCTTGAGTGTGAACGTGTCCATGATAAAATCTAGCTCTAGAGCCATTAGAGAGCTTTTCTGTGTGCGCTGGAGTGCTAGCCGTTTTACAAACAACAGGAGAAACAGCGTAGCTGGAATAAGATACAGGAATGTTTTTGTTCAACTCACATACTGGTTAGCGTTATTCACTCATTCTTCTTTTACTGAACATCTACCCTGCGTGCCGCTGTTCTGTACTAGGATACAGCAAGCAAGAGGCCGGCACAGCGGCTCATGCCCATAACCCCAGCACTTTGGGAGGCCAAGGCAGGATGATCGCTTGAGCCTAGGAATTTCACACCAGCCTGAGCAACACAGTGAGAACTTGTCCCTACAGAACAATTTAAAAACTAGGTAGATCTGGTCACGTGCCTCTAGACCCAGCTACTCAGGAGGCTGAGGTGGGAGGATCGCTTGAGTCCAATAGTTCCAGGCTGCAGTGAGTCATGATCTTGCCACTGCACTGCACTGCAGCTTGGGCAACAGAGTGAGACCATGTTTCAAGAATAAAAGGAGAGGGGCAGGGGGTTCAAATCAGATAAAGTCACTGCCTTCATGGAATATATGTTCTGATATTTTTGTCACAAACTGAAATGAGTGTGGCTTGCCCAGAAGAACCAAACAGAATCAGTTCAGCTGCAGTGGGAGCCGCTAAGAGCCAGATGTGGCCATGGGAGGAATATCTTTGAGAGCCTGTCATCTGGCTCCAGCTGTGTTAACCTAGGCCTGGTAGGCAGCCACGAGTTGTGTCTGCCAACTGGTGGCCAGACACTAGTGCAGGCTTAAACAATTAGCAGAATTCCTCATTCGGTGGCTGGATTCACTGTGTGTGTCCTACAGATGATCACTGCTGTCCAAACCAGGGGACTCTGTGGGCAGGAACGCCCAGAAGAGAATCAAAACTTAGCCCCTTGAAAAACCAGTCAGTGCCTCCTCATCCTGGAACATGGAGAGAGACGCAGGAATGAGGGAAGGCCAGCATCAGTAAGAAAACAAAAGTAAACCAGACGTGGCCCTCCGCCTCGGAGATCTGAATTCTGCCTGAGAACTCTTGCCTGATACAGACTGTCTGCCTCTACCATGCCCCTGCAGAAGAGCAACCAGTAGAGTTTGCCTATGAAGAAATACTTCTTCAGTTATTATATTTTACATTGTTGCCCCTTGGTGAGAAGCATTTAAGATGCTTTATTGGCTTTACCCAAACAGAGATTTCCATGGAAAGTATTCATTCCCACCTTTTGGAAACAATTGGATCCCCACACACAGGCTATAACTTTCAGTGGTCTGTTATATCTGCCTTCAAAAATAAGTGTATAATGCTTCAGCCTACCTGCATGTGGAAGATTTTTTTATAAACTGTAGAGTTGCTGGTTTAATGGACCAGGCAGATCCTGCTAGCACACGGGAAAATCATAGATTTTGATCGTCCATTGTCCAGCATGTTTCTAATACCACAGTAGTTGCTCAGTAAATGTTTGTAGACTGAACTGAATAAGGAAGAATTCCAGTGAACGTGCTGACCAGCAAGAATTGTAATTAAAAATCAGTGCAGGTATGTCACATCATAAGTGGGGGAAATAACCCACCATTTGGTGTCCCCCCCCAAAAGTAAGAGTTCTAATTGGAATAAACTTAGAATTTTTTTTTTATATGTCCACATCTGAAGAGTAGTTAGAACAGAAAGCACAAGATGGTAGAGATTAAGGCTTTCGGGGAGACCTCTCTTGAGGCTGAACAGATATGCCCATGTGAGAACTTCTTTATCGTGGTGAGGTTCTTGGTGGTTTTTCAAAGAAGTCCCACTCGGAACAGATAACAACAACAACAAAATCATTGAAGTGGGGAAAATTCAAAAGATGCTAGTTTATGTGTCAAAATCAACTTTTGCATTCTAACTGCATTGTGTAAATTTGCTGTGCAGGAAACATAAGTGAAGCCATTTGGTTTTGTGGCATTGGTGTGGGTTGGCTCAGGGGGCGGGGATAAGGTCGAGGCATTGCTATAGTATGAGGAGAGCCAGATGGTTGTATTACACATCTTTTGTGTTCTTGTTTGCTTCTTAAAGCAGTTGCAGAATTTTGCCCTTGGCGATATTTTCTTCGTGCCTGTGTGTTCTGCTATGAATTTACTTTTGTCAGAGTACTTTGAAAGAAAAGCCTTGCTCAGAAGGAAAAATTTTTAACTTACGTTATAAACTTGTGAAGTCAACAGTGTGTTCATAAAAATATTTTTTAAATGTTAAGTATGTTAGTAAATAGTTGGGAGAATCAGCTTTTCTTTTTTCTTAGTGCAGTGATGTCGACCATATTTTATGTCAATTCAGGGAAAGAATTTTTGCAAAATTATGAGTGTGCAATTGGTGATGGATGGATGGATGGATGCAGATGGATAGACGAGTAGACAGATACATGGAATAGATACATTGTTATTCCAGTAGGGATGAGGCCTATCTGATTAGAGATTGAACTTTTTCCGTTACTTACAGCAAGTCCTCAGGTTGTGGTTAACCTCTTGTGTGCTATCAGCAAGCCTGACTTGGTAAGTTGAATGAGAGTGGGTTAGGGTAGGTTGGGGAGTTTTGGTTGACATTTGTTAAAATTGCTGTTACACCACCATTGAAATTTATATTTATTCCCTACTAAAAGGAAATTCTCTTTTGCAGTCACCAGTGGCAAGGGATATTTAAGATGTTCTAATGCATGTAAGGGGTGATGTTTTATCACCAAATGCTTTTAATAAAGAATTGCTTTGGAGCTGTTCCCCCCCACCCTCACACACACACACACACACACACACACACACACACACACACACACACACACACACACTGGTAGAATGCTTCAGAAGAATTTAATGTTCTTTTCACAGTTCCAGTTTATTTTTTTTTTTTCCTTTGCTCAAATCAGAGAAGAGCAAATATGTAGGATCCTTGGGCGACGGTTTATTCTCCTGTTGTGCACAGATTTCCAGTTTGAGTTGGAACCTGCAGTCCCTGATGAGAAAACAGGAAACTTACAGTCCTAACCTTATTGAAATCTCTGCCGGGTTTAGTCACAAGTCTGAGGCGACTCCTTCCAATAATGAAGCCATTGTACGCATCATATCTGATCAGTTCTTGAAATGTTTTAGTAAGTCTATCTTACAACATTATAAGAAGATAATCAGCAGCCTTAGAAGGTCCCCATCTGGACTGTAGAGTTCTTTTACTGAAAGATGTTTTGCCTTTTTGAGATAGCTCTCGCGTTTCATCATCTGTTCCGCCGAGATGAAGTGCATATGAAAAGTCAGTGACTCTGAATCCATCTGTTGTTATTATTTTCCACTGATAATTGGCTTGAACAATGAAATGTCTGTGTCTGCAGCCTTTGAAACTGTACACCCTGTTTATTTTCTGGAGGTCTCACTGCAACTACGCCCCCCCCATCTTTCCCCCCTGCGTTTTCTCTAAAGCTTACAGCAAGTGGCGCTTGTGTGAGGATGACATCTTTGACTCTGTGCATCAGTATGTGTCACTCAGCATCTAAAGCTTGCATACGGATTTTTGTCACAATCCCTGTGTCTGTGCCGTTTGCTCCTGAATCCGGCGCTCTTTCAGCAAGGAGCTTAGCTGGGCCACAATGCATGGATCCCTTACCTGGATTGCCGTCTTTATTTCACTGTCCTCATTAAAATATTAATTTAGAGTACAGTATCTAATACCTACAGAATTAGATACTACCTATAATTGTATAATATATTCAGTTGCATCCAGGTTTGCGTGATACAGGGCATTAATATTGGATTCCACTAACATCACTTCCATTAGCTTACTCAACCAGTATGAGATATAGATGAGCTGGGAAGCATAACTACCCTCAAAACTGCCAAAACAGTCATTAGAAGCTCCATGGGGATGGACAGAGGCTTTCTCACAGTGATATACTGATTAAGTTTTGTTCTATGGTTTATTTGCAGCAAGGTTAGATCACTATCGTCTGTGGACGTGGGTTATCTAACACCTTATTTGGAAGGTCGTTTCAAGGCAAAAGAGTGAACAAAATCAGCATCTTTTCAGTTTCTGTGCGCACCCCTCTTAGAGAACCTGTTTTATTCTCTGGGTCTTTGGGTATCTTTTTAATTTTGTTTGTTTTTTCTCTATGTCATGCCATAATATATGTTTGAAATGAATTTGGGGTTTGTTTCTAAAAATATTTTAAAACTTTTCAGTGATGATCTTCGCCTTTTGCAGCAGAATTATTTGGCCAGAAAACAGTTTTGTATTAATAAATTAAAACTGCTTTTGAAATAGAAAGCTGCCCTTTTTCCCTTGGCTAGGATAAATCACAGCATTCTCGACGGCTGTGAAGGATCTGTGACCTATCCTTTTTAGTCCAAATACAGTAATAATATAGACACATCCTATAGCACAGCCGTGCTGGATTTGGCCCCAGAGTACTGTATGGCATTAGTAAAGAGTAGACGAACATAATCTTATTTATGTTTCAATCGAAATCATTTAATACGGCAAAAGTTATTAAAAAATAATTAAGTTACTAAGACCAACATGTGGCTGGAACAGAGAATAAGAGGTCAGTGTGAGTTGATTCCATAAGCTAAGAAAAGGCAGTAGTGAATTCCTAGCACTGATATGTTTTTTCTCTTGCTTAAATTCCTGGGTTGTAAGGACAAATTACCTTGAGGTATGGCATATTTTCTGCCGAAATGGAGAAAATTGTTGACTGTAATTATGTTATTTAATTGAAATTATAAGTGGTTGAGGCCACTCAGTTAAAAGCATTCCTTCTAATATAGGGATAATGTTTTGAAATGAGTGGTCATGGATTGGTGACATTTGAAATGCAGGCATTTGGGATATAGTTTTGGAAAACTCAAATTATTTTCCTTAAATGATTAGTGAACTAGAGAGTATAGTTAAGTAGCATTTTTTTTGGCTTATTCTCTTTAATTAGATATGCATGAATGTATTATGTGTGAGTATATATGCACATATGTATATATGTGTATATATTTTTATATGTACACTTTATGTACATATATAAAACAGATCTTTCTGTAGGTACAGAGTCACAAGAATCAACTTACAATGTGACAAAGCAGAGAAATAAGATGTATATCTCTGACCTTAAATTGTGACTAACAACCTGATTGTTTAAAACTCTCACTGAATGTTAGAGATTGCAGTGGAACCCACAGTAGAACTCCAGGGATGGGTATACTACAAGTTCCTTTTGGAATAGCTGGAGATAAAATAGCACTACCCCCTTCCACGAGCGAGTTCTTAATTACTAGTGAATGCAATTCATTTTAATTGTTATTATAGCAACATAACATTTAACTGTCTCCTGTTTAGTGGTGTCCCCTGGAACAGGCAGTGTCTCCTGTCAGAGCGAGGACAGGTAGAAGGCACAGCGGGCGTCTGATTGAGCCAGTTATTCATTTGCTGAGTGTTTGTGTTTATGCAAAGGGGCCTCTTCCTGCATATTTAATCTAGAGTAAGGCAGTGGCTTTTGTTGTGTTTAGCCCACATACCTTCAGTCCTTCCTCACACTGCCGCCAGCCCGGGAGCCCGGAGAGCCAGCAGACTTCCAAGCGCCTGTAGTTTCTCCCTTACAAACTCTCAACTTTCTTCCATTGTGTGAAAATTGCCTCTCCCGCCCCAAAGCTTTACCTCCTCACCATGAACGGGTAAGTGTGTGCGAAGCCAAGGCTGACACTTTTGTTTCATTTTACTAATGTTGAGAGGGTACTTTGCTGCCCTTCTGGGCGCCTCCTGAAAGCAGTCCTGTTTCCTAGGCCGTTGTCAGCTTCTGGCTGCATTGAAATAGACAAGTACAGGTGCCTCTTAGGAAATGTGGCTGAATTTTGGACTCGCAGAGAAAGGCTCGTGAGGACTAGAGGGAATTAAAAAGAAAAGAGAGAGAGAGAGCAGCTTTATTATTCTTTGTCCTAACAAATCCTGTTTTGTAACTATCCTGCAGATAATGCTGCCATTGTTTGCTAAAAGCCTTCAAACAGTGTGTAAGACTGAACTGTAAGAAAACAGAAACTCTGCCGCTGTATTGTCTATACACGGGCCAGCGTCCTCCCCGAAGGTCTGCGCCGGAATAGGGTTTTCTTCTGTGGAAATCGAATCGTCTCTTCATTGATATTAATAGCACACTAGAGATGTTGGCCATGATGCTCAGAGAGGCGGTCGGGAGGGAAGGAAATCTGATCTTGCTGGGGGGAAAATGACAGCCTCTTGGCCCCACGGTGGAGGAGACATCATCCAGGCTCAGTGTGCATAATGGCATCCTGGCTTAACTGTTTGCTCTAGGAATTTTAATCTTGAGCTGTTTGTTTTACTATCTGGGGTCTTGCTATTTTTTGATCCTGTACTGTCTTTAGAAAGCACCATATTCAGGGGCTAATCCAGGCTTTTTTTAAAGTGAATTTTTAAAAAAAGACTCGGAGAAATTCATGTACTGTACACTCAGATCATTCTGGGGTAGGATGGGGTATTCTGCTTTCTTTTTGAGGGCAGAATGTTACTTTAAAAATAAGTTGCCACAATTAACAAGGGTGAACCACCCAAGGAAGATATGTCCTGTGTGAAGATATTTCAGGGTGTGGGAATTATGTCCAGGCTCTAAAAGAAGGAGTTTTCATGACCGGTTAACTGTTGTCTCTGTTTGAGTAACTCTTTTCAACAGAAGAGTGTGCTGTTCCCCCGCAGGTTGGAAACTGTAAGAATTTAAATAAAATTTCATCAACCTTATTAAAATATGTAGGGACTTGTGTCTTCTTGGGTACAAATCAGTCTAGAGACTTAGAAGCATTTATTAACAGTGAGGCTGCTGAAGGTTTTTAATAACAAAATTACAAATACTCTATCTAATTGTAAGTATATGACTTTTATACTTCGTTTTTAAGGGGAAAGATACTTTTTTTTGAGGGAAAGTAACTCCGTCAGAGCACCTTCTGTGATTAGCGCTATTGTATTCTTAAATTTTGATTGATAGAGATAATAGTTTTCACTTAAAAATACAGACAGGTACTTTAACTTTCCATGACAATAGCTATTTGCATTTCTTTTATCTTTTTGTTTAACATTTGTGGGGGTTGGGATGGATTTGATTATTAACTCTTATTGCACACTAAAGGTGAATCTAAAACAAAGGCTTTGTTAGAGCTTCAAAGGGAAAACAGCAAATATTGTTTTTAGGTTTCAACATTTAAAGGCTGTTAAAGGATACCTATAAAATATTTTCACATGACCATGGCCAGGGTTTTCCTTTTCTGTAAGGTAGGAGAGAGTCATTTTTCCAAATGAGATGGGCCCATGTGGAGTTATTGGTGGGGCGGGTGGGGGGGTGCCAGCCAGAAGTAATTTCACAGGTAAGCTTCCACTGGGGTTGCCTGCACACTTGGCTTAATATATAATATTTCAGGTTTTTGTCCTACTAGAATGGACTCCAAAGTTAGGCAGTATGATCTGATGAGGGTCCTAGAGGATGAGGAGAAAGGAAGGAAAATGTTACTTGCAGGAGTAGGAGGGAGGTTTGGAGAATGATGGATTAGAAGTCGCACATTTCTTTGATAGAGACAAGTAAAAGAAGTGTAGTGTTTGTGAAGCTGCAAGCCTGGAGAGCGTCCAGGTTTGCCTGTGGTCTCAGAGACCCTGACTGCACAGCAGTTTCTTCCTTCCTTTTCTTTCCTTTATTCTTTGACTTTCTTTTCCCCCTCTGTTTTTCTCTTCTTTTTCCTTTTTTCTTTCCTTCTTTCTTTTCTTTCTTCATTGCCTCTCTTCCCCACCTTTTTTTTTTTTTTTCAAACCTGACTCAGTATTTGAAGTCCTAAGGGCATAGAACAAACTTCGTGATTGATTTTGGAGTAGATTTTCTCGTCTTTTTTTTTTTTTTTTTTTTTTTTTTTTTTTTTTTTTTTTTTTTTTTTTTTTTTTTTTTTTTTTTTTTTTTTTTTTTTTTTTGTGACGGAGTTTTGCTCTGTCGCCCAGGCTGGAGTGCAGCAGCGCAATCTCTCGGCTCACTGCAACCTCTGCCTCCTGGGTTCAAGCACTTCTTTGCCTCAGTCTTCCAAGTATCTGGGATTACAGGCGCCTGACACCACGCCCGGCTGATTTCTCTATTTTTAGTAGAGACGGGGTTTCACCATCTTGGCCAGGCTGAGTCTTGAACTCCTGACCTTGTGATCCACCCGCCTCAGCCTCCCAAAGTGCTGGGATTACAGGCATGAGCCACCACACCCAGCCAGATTTTCTTAAGTATAGAAAATAACGTGACCCTTGTTTTATATTTTTCAGTCATCAAATATATGTTGATGTCCTTCTGTTTTCTAAGGAGTCACTGAAAAACAAGATATTAAAGCCCACACGAGATAAGATTTCCTACTTTAAAAGGCAGAAAACTCTTGGAAATTAGCCTATTTGGGCCAGTTTTTGCAAATGAAGTAGAGGCCCTTTGATTGGAGGATTTGGGTGTATGGAAAGTTTGAACCGTGCTCCTTCCTGGGTTTCCTAATAGGAAAGGGTCTCTAGTCATAGACCTACTGAACTGCCCCCTTCATCACCACCCAGGGGCTCACTTTGCTCATCTTTGCATCTTAATAAGACTGGCACACAGTAGGTTCTCAGCCAGTATTGGGTGGGCTGAAGGTTGAGATGAACTATGTTGGGCATCCTTCAGAGTTGCTTTGCATAATTATATAAAATGAAATATAATGCAGAAATCTTAATGCAAATAATTTATTTTAGTTGTCAAGAAAGGGAAGGGGGAAATGCTATAAACAGGCAAAAAAGAGCTGATATTGTTCATTTTCAGTTTTTTGAAATGAGATTGCACCTCCACACTTACCTGCAACTCGGTTCCAAGTAGGGTATAATAGTGGACACTGTGTATTACATGTCACACAGATTAAATTAAGGGCAAAATATACCCATAGTAAGTATGATATTGCAACACTATAATAATCTGAGGGTTCTTTAGAATAATAGTCCTAATTGGGGAGGAGGGGTGGTTGGGGAGGTAGAAAAAGAGGAATGTACATTAAGTGTCAAACCCTAGAGGTTGCAGTTGAAATTTGGTGTGGTCACCGTGTAGCTTGGGGAAATGATACTGTTGCAATCAATGGCGAAGAGGCCATGGAACAATTCTAGTGTTCACAGGATCTTCACTGTTACAGAGAATGACATCAAGGAAAATAAGTAATTTCTGTTTACCGTATCCTTGGCTCACTTTTAAAACCTAAAACCAATAGGAAACTTAAAAAAGAAAGAGAAAAAGAAAAAAAAAACTCAATTTGTATGGAGACAGCGTTTTTTAAAAGAAGACAAGTGGGCTGGAGGGGAATGCATTTCTTTTATCTTTTTTTTTTTTTTTTTTTTTTACATAAAAGCTTTGCATAATCATTTAATTTGAGTTTTGGTGCTTGTGCTGCCAGTAAGTATACAGGTAAATAGTTCATCTAGTCGATCAGTAAAAGTGATTGAAGAAAATAGCAAATATAGTTTTGGAAAGGGAAGTTTTATGCTTTGGAAAAAATGAAATGCATATTTTTCTGCTAGTTGATGGTTTCCAATTCTTCTAAGCTACTAATGGTGCAGACTCTGGGCCCAGTGCTACCCCTTAATTTTCTTGTCTGTTATATTGACACATTTCATTTCATTTAGCATGATGGCAAACAGCTGTTGAACTCTTAATCTTTTCTCAGCAAAACTAGAAAAATGTCTTTGAGATTACTTTGTTCACGTATACCTTCTCCAAAAATGAAAATCAACAGCAATAAATGAAAGAGTGGTCAAGTGTGCATGTGCACCAAAATTTATGGACCTTCCAAATGGAAAAAGATGGAGACTATACACCACTGCCGATTTTTTTATGTGTAAGAAAAATTAAATGTAGTCAGTTTCGCATGGTTTTAGTATTTATAAGTTGGAGGGTAAGTGGTATAATTTTGTTGTTAATTCTTCCCCCAGTACTCCTAGAGGGAAGAAATGACACTGGTAAAATCTGAGGCTGAACCAGCTTCTACTTTGGTTCTGTGTTCTCTTACACACTATACTGTGTGGATAGGTGAGTAGAAAAACAGGTCTGGTGTTTACCTGAAAATGTTCTGCAGGTTCCAATGCAGCACTGGAGATAACTTTATTCAAAGGAGGCATTTTCAGCAGTTTTTTAAAAAATTAAATTTTAATGAGGTCCAGTTGTTTGCCAGGCCTATATGATAGCAAATCTCATCTGCATTGCAAAGTCTAATACTATAGGTCTGATTGCCAAACATGCAAAAATAGACACAGCTCAATAGATAAACATATAAATTAGTTTACAGTGCATGTATTGGAGAACGTCTCAAGTAAAAGGGAGAGAGAAAAAGGCATCCTTGCTTTGAATTGAGTTAGGATCTGCCAAAGTTCACTTGCTTTGCATTTAAGATTTGATGAGTGGTAGAGGTAGGAATTTCTGGTGTGTCCTTTGTATCTACTGAGCTTTTATTTATGTAGAGTGAGGCGCTGCAGATCTTTGCTGTACCTTGAGGACCTGACCATCTTTGCTCTGTTTTTCTTTCTTATCATCGCTTGCCCTGAAATAGACTTCTCACCACTGGAGAAACCAATCTTGGGGACATACATCAGCAGTAAAGCACATGATTTTCATTTTCAATTTGAATTGTTTTGTGTAAAAACAAAAAGATTTTTGGTCAGGCTGCAAAATAGTAATTTTAAGTCCCAGACCTAGGGTTTTCCCCCACCCAAATGGTGAACATTTATGGTGAAAACCTCCAATTTCCTCTTACAGTAAACATGAAAATTATGATTTCACTCAGAGCCTGCATCTTTTTCCAATCTTAATGGCAAGAATCTGCATACACTTGCTTGTGGAAATGTCATAAATTGGCCTCGGATCAATTCCTCAAAGCTAGTACACACCAAAGTGCCACTTTCAAATTTTTAGCCCTAGTGAAATAAGATTTTACTCTTCCCAATGATGTTTGCCTTTCCACATTCAGGGCTGACGGCAGAGGGATAAGCAGGGATATATTCCTATAAAATTAAACCACTTCATTACATATTATTCTGAAGAGTGAGCAAAAAGATATTAACATTTTAGTACAGTGATGATATGATTTTGCCACTTTAAAAATTATATGAGCATTTGGTCAATGGATGTGGAATGAATCCTCTACCCTCTTAGTAACTTGATCTAAATTAATAAACAAATGTTTTTCTTCTCACTTGTGCCATATGTTGATCCCAGTTACATGGGCAGAAAGAGGCAGCTTGTAATGTTTCTTAAAGGATTAAACACTGTTTTGCATATGGGAGTATGCAGATGCAGGAGTAGATGTGGGGTAAAATGCGTTCTGTGGCTGCTTTGTGTTTTAGGAAGCTTGATTTCAATTGTTTATTTCATGTGACATGAACCCTTTTTATTTAACTTAGTAGATCGGGTAGATACATGCTAAGAGAAAAACATTTTGTGAACAGCTTTCACCAGCAATTAACTCTCTTCCCCTCCCCAAAATGAAAACTGTGGTGCTTTCATTCATCTTGAAAGATCCAAAGTGGCAGAAAGCATCTTGTCTACAAGAACTAACTCTCTTCTGAAAGAGAACAAAATAAGCCTCTGCTTTAATGAAATAAGAGATGTTGTGGATGGTAACCAAACACAGACACATTCAAGTGGCAGTCTGGTCTCCCAAAGCAAAGGCCTCTGAGTCACATATTATTCCACATGAAAATAAATTGATAGACAACAAGATGAGAAAAAGTTGGTAACAAAATTTGAAATGTTTCACCTTGACTTTTTCCCTCCAAGTTGATGTTGTTGCTTGAAGAGCTCAAAGGCATATGGTCCGGATAAGCAGAGATTCTTGGGACTTGTTTTTATGAACCCTGAAAGTCATTTGCCATTAAATAGAATTGAGTTCTTTTGTTGTTTTCCTCCCGTCTGTCCTTGGCAGAGGTGGTTGCTACTTCTCTTGACATTCAGATTTTGTTGTTCTCTTCTGTTTTCAGGGTAAGACGTGACCTTTTGAGGTGACTATAACTGAAGATTGCTTTACAGAAGCCAAAAAAAGGTAAATGCAAATGTGATTAGTGAAGTTGTATGTAAGGCTGCTGTGTCTTTTGCCTTCCAGGCATTTTAATTTTGTTCCGTGTTTGTCAAATAAATATGTATTTATTTGCGAGTAAGTACATACGTGGCATATTTTTGGAAGTCCTGAGAGAAACGGTTGCCCTTAAGAAATGGTCTGCAGATTCACATTTCCTCCCCAAATATAATCAAGCTCTCATCTGTGTGTTGAAGCTGAACTTGTTTTTGTTTTTTAAATTTATTTTTTGCTTGTTGACTTGGTAGGTTTAAAGTTAGAAAGAAATATTCACATCACAAAAGTGGTGATTCATAAAATTAACTTGCTGCAAACAAGAGTAACGCATGTCAGTATTGTGTGCTGAAGTGGTGTCATCCGATTGATGTTCATCTGGCGGCTTTATAATCACCTTCTTTCAGAAATTAACAGTCAGGCACCATAGCAACACGCCACATTGATGTAACTGCTGAGCAGTGTGGGACATATCTCTGTAATGTGGCAACACGCCACATTGATGTAACTGCTGAGCAGTGTGGGACATATCTCTGTAATGTCAGCACTAGGCTGCCTTGTTCTCTTGACCTTGCTTGAAAATCAAATGAGTACTTGATTTTAAAATTAGAAGTTTTCAGAGAGACTAATGTAGCTTAATGAATTAAAACCAAATTTAATTTTCTCAAATTCGCTTTTGGGAGGGGGGATGAAAAAGCACTCCAGTTAAAATGGTTATGAATGCTACCTACATATTTACTTGATTTCAAAAGTACCTCTCTGTTAAAAGCATTGATCATCTTACACAAGATAATCCTGCAGGTCCTTTTAACATCTGATATTTCTCAAGTAGTAGCGTCTTCGTTTCTTTTAGAATTTTTGGCCTTTTAATAGTTCCATTGGATTTAGTAGATTTGTGTCTGTCTAAAAACAGGTTACCTGCCAGCATGCTTGAACAAAGCCTTTGCTCAGATTTTACTAAAGTTTATGTGTTTGTCAGATACAGACTTCTTATTGAGTTAAACAAAGGTTTTCATGAAACTTTCATAATGTGAAGAATCTTTGATCAGTTTTTGATAAATCTCACCTGGGCCTGGGGGGGGTTCTAGAATGCATGTATGTAAAGGGTACGGATTTCTTTTTGTAGTTGCATTCTGGCACATTTAATTTGGGCCAGAAAAATCAGACTTACATCATTTCACCATATATATTATTTAAATGAAATCCTTGCAGGATCCCCCTAATGTCACCTAATTCCAAAGAGGACAAACATACGTTTCAGATATTTCAGCACGGAAGGAATTGATTCCCAACCAGTAATTGGGATTATCAGGTCGCAGCAAGCCACTTCCCTTCAGGCTCAATTTTTCAATATTTTAAAGGAAGGGGATAATCTATATCA
The DNA here is from genome assembly GCA_004027835.1 of Alouatta palliata. Classification (NCBI taxonomy): domain Eukaryota; kingdom Metazoa; phylum Chordata; class Mammalia; order Primates; family Atelidae; genus Alouatta; species Alouatta palliata. The sequence continues at coordinate 1,325 of PVKV010020533.1, read as the reverse complement.
GGGGTCTGCAAACTTCTTCTGTCAAGGGCCACATAGTAAATGTTTTGTACTTGGGGGGACATTCAGCCTCCATTGCAGCTACTCAGCAAGGTTGTAATTTGCTGTCTCCTGGTCCCTATAGTCTCACAGAGTGATCTCAATCCAAGATGCCCCTCATGCAAAGTGGTGCCAGATGTTTAACTCATCCCCTGCTGTTAGCAGAGGTTTCTGGCGAAGCTAAAAATTGTGATTAAACAGGCCAGGCGTGGTGGCTCATGCCTGTAATCCCTGCACTTTGGGAGGCTGAGGCAGGTGGATCACCTGTGGACAGGAGTTCGAGATCAGCCTGCTGAAGTATAGTGAACATGGTGAAACCCCATCTCTACTAAAAATACAGAAATTAGCTGGGCGTGGTGGTGGGTGCCTGTAACCCAGCTACTCTGGAGGCTGAGGCAGGAAAATCGCTTGAATCCGATAGGCAGAGGTTGCATTGAACCAGGATTGCACCACTGTACTCCAGCCTGGATGACGGGAGACTTCATTAAAAAAAAAAATTACAATTACACAAAGCTGAAAAAGTGGTAGGAAAGATGAACAGTTCAGCTTGAGAGTTACCTTATCCATTCAGCTCCAAAATAAGACCTTCACTGGTGGATTTTCATTTGTTTTTTTGTTTTTGTTTTTCATAATCACCTATAAGGCATGAATTATTTTTCTTCTTACTCAGTATCTTTATAATAATGTCTATTCTTTCACCTGTTACCTGAAAATGGAAATATAGTCCGTACACCCCCAAATTCTATGATATTATTGAAAGTAAAACATATCATATGTCAAGGGAAAATTTGGAAAGAAATGTGTCTAGAAATTTCTCATTGGCATTGACTAAGATAGATAGTCTGTTTTACAAAAAAATTGCTTTCTTTGTGATCAAGTGCATGATCTATTATATTATTTAATATCATGCAAATAAGGCCCCCCCGTAAAATTTCTGGATCATGAAAGTATTTTATATGCTCAGTCTCTGTAGTGGTTCTCTACTTTCAGCTTTTTCTGTTGTCTTTGGTTTTGTTCTGTATACATTGTCTTAGTCTGTTTGGTGTTACTGTAGAGGAATACCTGAGTCTGGGGTAATTTATAAAGAAAAGAAATTTATTTGACTCATAATTCTGCAGACTGTACAAGAAACATGCACCAGCATCTACTTCTAGTAAGGACCTCAGGAACCTTCCAGTCATGGCAGAAGGGGAAGTTTGGGACAAGCAATGTCACATGACAAGAAAAAATGAAGCTTGGAGGGAAGAGGTTCCAGGCTCTTTTTTTTTTTTTTTTTTTTTTTTTTTTTT
>PVKV010020532.1:0-39584 GCA_004027835.1 Alouatta palliata | reverse complement strand
TTTCCTTCCCTTCCCTAGCTCCCCATGGCCAAGCTGGCACTTCCCTCCCACAGGCACAGAATTCCCGTCCTCAGACACGTGCTCCTTCCTAGAGCTGGCTACCACCTTCCTTTCTGAATGCTGGGCCTGTCCTCAGCTGCTGCCTCCCTGCAGCCCCTGAGAGGGGTCTCCCAGCCCTGCCTCCTTGGTGTCTCCCTCCATAGCCCCTGTCTACACTGCTCTCACCCAGCCCAGGGCACCATCTTCTCTCCGCAGACACCACACAGCCGCCCAGTCTCCTGGACCCAGGCCCTCCCGCCCCAGCTCACAGGCTGCAGCTGACATGAACAGGCCATGCCCCTTCTCACCACCCTTCCACAGCTCTGCTGATCTGAGGACTAAAATCCCAACCACTCAGCGTGGAATACAGGGCCCTTGTGAAATGGCCACATGGACGTCTGCAGCCCCATCTTGCGCTCTCCCTCCCCACACTCACCCTGCAGAGCCAGCTGTGTGCAGGCCTCTGCGTGTCCTGGGCCGTATTCCTGAAATCGCCTCTCCCAGGTCTGCCCGACGCCAGCTTCCTGCACAGCCCTGCTCGATGGCCAGCAGCAGCTGGTGTGTACTGAGAGCTTGCTGTGTACCAGGCACTGTGCTGCAGGCTTTACATGGCTATCCCAGTTAACACTCCCAGCAACCCTGCTGGGATAGCTACTATCCATCTCCATTTCACAGAAGAAAAACTGAGGTTCAGACTTGAAGCATCTGGCCAAGGTTGGGAAGTAAATGGTGGAGCTGGGATTTGAGCCAGGTCATTTGCACAAGGTCACTTCTCTCCAGCCCAGGTACCTCTCCTGGTTCAGAGCCCTTCCTCCACATTCTTGTGTTTCCCCTACACAAGCATTTGCCTGACTGTTCTGAAACTGCCAGTTTCCCATCTCTCCATGGGGCCTGGGCTGTGAGCTCCCCAGGGCTGCCTGGGTCTCACCTGTCTGAGCCCCAGAACCCAACATGGGACCCAGCACACAGTGGATGCTTGACCAGGGTCTGCTGACAGATGAGTAGGGGGCAGCCCTGCTGGCTGGGGGGGGCCCTCCCTCCCACATCCATCCTTTCTACCACTCGATACCTCAGTAAGCAAAGTCTTTAAACCAAAAACAATTTTACAGTTCATTTGAGTTAATCACAGCTGCTCTTTCTGGAAACAATCTTCCCCAAATTGTCTGCAGAGAGGCAAGCAGCCTGCCTGGCAGCCCCCATCCCACCCTCCATCATAGACCCTTGGAATCACAGGAGATTGTGGAAGTAGGAGTGGTGGAGACTCCAGGAATTCAAGTCAGCTGTCAAGCTGCATGTTGGCAGTGATAGGCATTGGAGGACCACAGTATAAAGGAAGAGATGAACATCAAACAAATCATCACACAAGTGATTCTGTAGTTAGTACTGAGCTGCAGTAAGTTAATCATGCAGAAGTCTAACAGTACTAATTATACAAACCTGGCAATTTGTTAAACCTCTTGGAGCCACTGTTTCCTCATGTAAAATGGGGGTTATTGACATCTTCCTCATGGGGTGTTGAGAACACACGAGATGGGTAAAGCCCTTAACCTGGCACCTAGTTGGTGTTTAGCATACATTAAGAGCTCTCCCAGTCAGTTCAGGTTGCCATAACGAGACACAAGACTGGGAGGCTTAAATAAAAGAAATTCATTGTCAGTTCTTGAGCCCAGAAATCTGGGATCCAGGTGTTGGCAGGGTGAGTTTCTTCTGTGTCTTCTCTTGGCTTGTAGGTGGTCATGTTCTCTCTGTCGGTAGGTTGGATGAGGGCCCACCCTGTGACCTCATTTTAGTATAATCCCCACTTTAAAGGCCATCTGTCCAAATATGGAGATGGTCACATTCTCAGGTACTGGAGGTTAAGACTTCAACATAGAATTTTTGGGGAAACACAATTCAGTCTGTAACAGAATATTTCCAAGAAAATTGAGTGCATATATCTACAAATTACTTATATGTAAATTTTTATAGAAACTTTATTTATAATAGTTTTAGAAAATAACCCAAATGTCCATCTATGAGAAAATAGATAAATATATTATGGAAAATGATAAAATGGAAATATACAGAATTTTTCAAAAAATGAACTACATATATATATGTTGATATATAAAATATCATATGATACATATATAACCTATATGAATATCACAGACGGTGTCAACAAAAAACGTCTGCCACAAAAGACACATCCTTTACATTCCCATTAACATGAACAAGTCTATAGTGATGCTATAGAACACTAGATACCTCTCAGGGTTGGGGGACTGACGGAAAGTGGGACAAAGACTTTCTTAGATGCTAGAAATGTTCTTTGTATTAATCTGGCTGGTGGTTATGTGGGTGTACATCTGTGTAAAAATTCACAGAGCTATCCCCATCAGCTCTTGCTCAAACTATAAACTGGGTGATAGTCATTTATGTAGCTCACAATTTGAATGGCTGTGTGTGCAATTTGTCAGGTCTAGCCTAGCTTGTGTCATCTCTCCTGAGTCTATGGTCCACTAGTATTGTGGTTTACAGCTGGATGATTTAAGGATGGTTTCAGTCACACATCTGATAGTTGGCAAGCCATCGGCTGGGGCACCCTCATTCTTTTCCATATGGTTTCTCACCTTCCAACAGGATAGCTCAGACTCATTCCATGTCTCCAAGTCCAGCTAGAAAGAGAAAGACCCTGTGGGTAAGCACGTCAAAAGCCTGTTTGTCTACTCTTCATTAGTGTTTCCACTGGCCAGAGCAAGTCCATTGGTCAACCCAGATTGAAGAGGTAGAGAAACAGGCTTCCAGTCTTGATGGAAGAATTCGAAATGCCAGATCACAAAAGAATGAAGGCAGAAAGGAAATAATTTATGGTTATTTTTACAACCTACCACATGTACACTTAAGATTTGTACATTTTACCATATACAAGTTACATATTAATACGATAAACAGAAAAATATAGGGTTTGAGTCAAATGATGAATAAAGGTACTCTTGGTGTCAATATGCTTGTAGGTTTCCTTGTTAGGGTTCCTGTTTTCTACAGGGCCCCCAATTCTGTAGAGACAGTATTATTACAAGATGATGTGAGTATGTGTGTGTGGATGGGGAATTGTAGCTTCACAACTTTCAGCCTCAGTTAGATTTCTTTCCGGTGGGATGCAGTGAGAGATGGGACTATCAGTGGACTACATTGTGAATATCTGGACAAAGGTACACCTGATGTTTACACAGGTGAACTTGAGGAACAGGTAAACTTGATTTCTCAGCTGTAGAAATCAGGCTGAGAAATGAGCCCGGGAAATGCAATGTCCTGGGTCAGTTGTTTCAGCACCATGGAGAGCTCTAATGGGCGTTAAAGGACGTCTCTCTTCATAGTTCCAGGATCGCTCATTTCCCTCTGTCTTCTAGGTAAAATTCTCTGGTTAAGAGAAATTTATTCTTGCACACTTTACATTGTTAGCAGAAGTGATGGCATGGGCTCTGGAACCGAACTGCCTGAGTTCCAGTCTTGGTTGCACCACACAAGCTGTGACTTTGGGAGAAGTTACTTAACCTCTGTGCCATGTGCTTTATCTGTCATGAGAAAAATAATGGTAGCTACTTGACAGGATTGTGGTGAGGACAAATTCAAATTAAAGAAAGCAAAGAGCTTAACATAGTGGCTGGTACATGGTGAGTACTAAAAAGTTAGCTATTATTATTGTGGTCAGCATTGTTACCTCCCTAGAGCTATTTTACTAAGATGGAAAGGATTAAAAGACTTCCTTCACCCCAGGTGCCTGAAAATTTTGCTATGTGACCTCAGGTGATCTATATGAACTACCCATACCCCATTTCTATTCTGTAAAATGATACAATTTGCTTTTTCCACATTATTAGATTTTATCTTTTTACCAAGAGAAAGTATCTATATATCACTCGATAAAATAAATAAAATAATATAATACAATAAAACAAAACAAAATGATATAATAAAATAAAACTAAAATTTAAAAAGATATTACGCGAAGTGGCCTTTATGGCCCCAATAAGCCCTATCTGTTCCAGGTCTTGGATGCAGAACTCGGGGGTGGATAGAGTTGGGGATGGGGGTTTGGTAAGAAGTGAGGATTTTGGGGCAGCCTTGGGAGAAGACTCAAAAAGAATGCATTGAGTATGTCAAGGCTGTTAGTTCTTACATTATCTCCCCCACTCCCACTCTCAATGCCCAACTTATTGTGCTTAGCCTCCAGGCACCTCTGAGCCCAGACACAGAGGTGCTCCCCACCCTCCCCCTTGCTTTGGCCACACTGGAATGGTTTTAGCTTCTTGACAAGACTAAAGTGCTTCTCCCACTATAGGATGTGCCAGCGGCCAGGAACGTGCAGTATCCTTCAGAGTCTTACAATGGAAGGGACAAAAACCAAATGAATCTGGTTTAAACAAAAGAAATTAAAAGGGAAGATTATTTCGTTCATTCACCTGAAAAATCCAGGCGTGCACAGCTTCAGGCATGCCTGGATCCAGGGATTCAGAGTATTTCAGACTGTGGTCTTCCCGTCTCCTCAAGGTTGGCATCATTCACAGCCACGCTCTCCCTGCAGGTAAGAAACGGCCACGCTGGTGATGTCAGGCTTACATCACACTGGCTACATGTTCCTCTCCCCTGATAGTTATAACAAAGTCTCTGGCATGATTCTCATTGGCCAAGATGGGGGTCATCTGCCCACTCCTGAAAGAATCACGTAGCCAGTGGGTGAAGTTTCACTGAAGGGCCAGGCCTGGATGGCAGGAGCCAGAGGACGGGTCAGCCCCAATGGAGGAACTAAGTGAACTTGGAGTTGTTTTCACAGGGAAATCAGGGTGGTCCCTGCAGAAGAACAGAAGTGGGTCAGGAACAAGTAAACAATTAAACAGAAGCCCACTACACATTCACCTAGACCCATCCTGCAGGTCTCAGTGTAGTGTTACCTCTTCAGAGTGACTCAGTCAGGGCCCACCAGTCCCTTTCCTCTGCTTTTTAGTTGTCATTTTTCTTACACCTACAATGTACTGAATGCTAAGTATGTACAGACATTGTCCTAAGAGCTTTACATACATTAGTAAGTGTCATTATTTTAATATCCCTCTTAGGAATGAGGAAACTGAAGTGCAGAGAGGTTAAGTATTGAGTAACTTGCCCAAGGACGCATATCCAGGAAGTGGCAGAGTTAGTATTCCAGCCCAGGTGGCCACCTTTCAGCCCACACTTTTCCTAGACCATTAGATTTCTCCTTCTAAAAATCACATGGGCAATCATGAATTTGCATATACACATGCACAAACACATGCACACTCACATAAACACCCACACTCATTCACACATTCACACACATCTGTTCTCACACACTAGCACAGGCATTTACACACAAATATATTTTGCATGCACACACAAACACAAATATGCATACACTCACAAAAACATTTTCACACACATACTCATACATGCATTTGCTCACACATACACCCTACACACACACTCACATAGATACCCTCACATATCCACCATTTTTACACACAATCGCAAACATGCACTCATATAAACACTCCCATATCACGCGCTCGTACACACATGCCCACTGTACACACTTTTGCACATACACGTGCATGCACTCACACATGTACACTCACATACGTATTTCCTTATACTCACAAAACATTCACATGCACTCACAAATGTATTCACTCACACATCTGGACACATGTGCACTCAAATAGACATTCACATGCACATTCACAAACATATATGCATTCACACACACACACCTGCACATGCATGGACTCACACAAATGTTCTCAAAAACCACACATTTATGCACACTCATACACACACATATATGTGCACTCATACAAACACTCTGACATTCTCAGCTGCACAAATTCATACACTGTCACATGCACACACATGAGCCCAGGAGTTCAAGGTTGCAATAAGCTGTGATTGCTACACTGCACTCCATACACTTCCACAGACACACAAATACGCAAAGTCACAAATGTGCGCACACACAAACACGCACACAAATTTCAGTGATTACTTGCTCAATGCCTGCCTCTACATTCGGCTATAAACCCCTTGGAGACAGGACCCTATCTCTCTCATTTTTTGTGTCCCCAGAACCTGTCATAGTGCACAGAATGGGACTTGATGCCCTCTCTTTTCTAATGGGAATAATGAGTCTAGCTCAACCAGCTCTCCCTACAAGGGGGATTTGGAAAGCTAACAAAAAGGCCCATTTCTCCTCTTCCCCTTCTCCCTCTCCACAGCCCACTCTACCTTCCTAAGCTAATTAAATGATACCATGGAACGTATTTCATTTGCATCTGGCTCAAAGGGCCAGGGAGTGCTGGTGTGTGCTCATTAGACAGCTCTGTGTAGAGGGATGTAATGAGCCGGTTTTATTACAGTGTCATCTTGGCCCATCCTGTGAAACGATCTTGTGTTCATTGGGAAGTAAGTCAACCTCAACCCTGAGAGTCTGGGTTTCAGAGTTGAGGAGTGGGAGGAGGACTCGACTTGGGGAAAGTCCTAGGCTGCCTTGGGCCCTGGGCTCTGGCTGGGGCAGGAGGGAGGAGGAGGTGAGCCTGGGCCCAGGTGGCCCTGTTACTGTCACCCTAAATGTGAGTCTCAGAATTCCACACTGACTTTGACAAGAGCCACAGCCGAGGGTCCCAACTTAAGGACCCAGAACTCCTGGGGTGCTAACCTCAGGGGTCCCCAAATTTACTTGTGTATCATATGCTGTTTGCAGCTGGAAGGATTGACCTGGTACATAGCAAAGCACCACTTTCTGATCTGCATGTCCTGCAGGAACAGAAATAATATGAGAAGCATTTCTGCATCCCTGCTGGCCTTTGTCCATTGAGTATTTACTCTGTCGTTGGGAGCTAATAGCAGCAATTGGGGCGATGATATAATAAGAGCAGCCATCATTCCGTCAGTACCTACTGTGTGCTGAGGCCCTGGGCTTAGTGATTTACCTGGATTATTTCATTTAATCCTCAAACCACCCCCTCAGGGATAGGTATTGTTATCATCCCTGCGTGGTGGATGGAGAAACTGTGGCTCAGAGAATTAAGTGACATGTTCAAAGACATGCGGCCAGATGGTGGTGAGCTGGGGATTGATCTTAGGTTTGCCCAAGACCACATACTCTCCACTGCTCTCTGCTACCTCCACTTTACAAGAACAGCTCATAGCATAGGGTCCCAACACTTTTATTAATGTTAAATTTAAAAATCCAGCCTCTCACTCCAAATGTTCTGACTTTAATTAAGGGCTTTCTGTGTGCCCAACTCTTTCCAGAACTTTACAAATATTATCTCATTTAATCTACACAAAGACTCAATGAGGGAGGCACTATTTATTACCCCATTTTACAGATGAAGAAACCAAGGCACAGAAAGCTTTGGTTACTTCCTCAAGTCACAGAGCTGGTATTGAGTTGATTGGGCTGGATGGGGTCCAGCAGCTGGGATCCCAAGTCCACGACTTACCCAACTCCACCCTCATGGAGCTGGGCTCTGGTTCCACAGATCAGCTTCCTACTGCAACAAATTACCAAAAACAGTGGTTTCAACAACACAAACTGGCAGTGCACAGTGGTTCCCACCTGTAATCCTAGCACTTTGCAGGGCTCAGGTGGGAGGATTTCTTGAGGCCAGGAGTTCGAGACCAGCCTGAGCAACATAGTGAAACCCCTGTCTCTGAGAAAAAAATTTAAAACAATTAGCCAGTGTGATGGCACGTGCCTGCCATCCCAGCTACTCAGGAGGCTGAGGTGGGAGGATCCCTTGAGCCCAGGAGTTCAAGGCTGCAGTGAGCTGTGATTGTGCCACTGCACTCCAGCCTGATGGCAGAGTGAGATCCTGTCTTAAAAATAATAATAGGCTGGGTGCAGTGGCTCACATCTGTAATCCCAGAACTTTGAGAGGCCAACACGGGCAGATTACTTGAGATCAGGCGTTCAAGACCAGCTTGGCCAACAAGGCAAAACTCTGTCTCTCCTAAAAATACAAAAATTAGCCCAGCATGTTTGTACGCACCTGTAATCCCAGCCACTAGGGAGGCTGAGGCATCAGAATTGCTTGAACCTGGAGATGGAGGTCACAGTGAGCCGAGATGACACCTCTGCACTCCAGCCTGGGTGACAGAATGAGACTCCATCTCAATAATAATAATAATAATCAAAGTGTCTGCAAGGTTGTGTCCTTTCTGGAGACTCCATGGGAGAACACACTTCCTCACCTGCTCCAGCTCCTGGAGGCCACCTGGATTCTTCGGCTCGTGGTCCCTTCCTCCACCTCAAAGTCAGCCAGCATCGGCAGCTCAAGTCCCTCTCACACCTCGTCACTCCAACCTCCTCTTCTGCCTTTTCCACTTTAAGGACCCTTGTGATTATATTGGGCCCACCTGGATAATCCAAGGTCATTCTTCTATTTTTAAGATCTGCTAAATAGCCTTAATTCCATGTGCAGCTTTATTTTTGTTTGCATGTAATGTAAAGTAACATTCCAGGAATTAGGAAGTGGACCTCTTTGGGGGCCACTATTCTGCCCGCCTTAATTTAATAACAACCATTTTGGGGAGAGCACCTGCTCCGTTTCAGACACCATTTGCAGATGCTTTACTCACGTCACTCATTTAACCCCCACAAAAAAACAAACGAGGGAGTGCCCACCATTCCCATTTTACAGATAGGAAGACTAAGGCTCAGGAGACAGAGGGGCTGCTGGGATTCTCCCAGGGCCGGCCCAGGCCTGGTGGTCCTCTGGGGCTGACAGTTCTGATGCCAGAGCCCACTCTCCTCCCTGCAATGTGTTTGAGAATGGAATAATCATTTCTGACCAGATTCGAGATCTCAATCTCAAATTTTTATTCATTTCTGACCAGATCTGAGATCTCACCTAGATCAGACTTGGGGATGCTAGAGATACCTTCAGGAGAGAGTAGAGCCGGCTGGGGTCATCCCTGGGCACAGTCACAATACCTCTCGCTCACTCCCACCCTGGTGGGCGGCGCCAGCCCCCACCCAGTCCTCTGTGCTAACGGTGACATTAGCACCTTTGCCAGTCCCTCCTCATTTTACGAGAAATCAGGCACATCACAGCCATCTGCTGACCCCTTAGATCTCAGCAGAACTTTGGGCCCCAGAGGCCCCTTACTCTGCCAAGGGGCTTTTCCAACTGCTGGAATTGTTCATCCATTGTTAGTTGCTTGTTAACCCATTATCGGGGAAGTGGGTGCCCTCTAATACCCCCTGGACATATAAACTGCCTGTGCCTGAGGTCCTGGCACAAGATGTCCAGGCCAGCTCTGCTGTGGAGACTTTGTGTTCTCTTTCCCGAACCACAGAAAATGTGGAATCTGTGAGACCCACGGGACCAGATCTCCCTGAGGGCAAAGAGACACATGTGGGAAGGGGACTTGGAGGAAAGCCAGGGGGACACAGAAAACGTGGTCTGGGCAGGGAAAGGGGGATCTCAAATGGAATAGAAGGAGGAACTCAACTATCCTGAGTCCTGCTGTGTGCCGAATATTTATATACGTTCCTCGTCTAAGCCTCATCACCTCGGTAAGCAGCTGTCTCTCATCCTACTACAAGATTTCACCCAGTTGGCAGATGAGGAAGTGGAGGCCTGGAGAGGTCAAGTGACCTGCCCAACTTCCCACATCTTGGCTGTCACAAAGCAGGGTTTCACGTCCAGTCTCCTGATGAGCCCTAAGTCCATCTTCTTCCTCCCAATCACCCTGTCTAGACTCACTTTTCACTTCATGGGAGTCCCCATGGCTCCCTCCACTTTGGTTGTCCCCACACCAAAACTCCCCACAAAGCCACCAGGCAGCTCCCTGGGAAAGGAAAGCCTCAGGAAGTCCCTGCTTTCAAGGAGGAGGGCCTGGAGGATCCCTCCCGAGAATCAAACACTTTCCAGCAGAGTCAATCACTGAGACCACTTAGTAATCACAGGTGCTGATGGCTGCCCTTCTGCCCCTGGAGGTTTGTAAATCAAACCTTGGACCTGGATTCACAAGAGTCTGTCAGGCGATAAGAAAGGCAGGAAGCAGGGAAGACATGCAGGGAGAGGAGCAGCTGGCCAAGCCGGGCCTTGGGGGGCTTCAGGGATGGAGGTGAGGGGCACAGTGTGGCTGCTGAGGGACCACTGCTCCCACATGCCGTCCCAGGGGCTTCCTGGGGTCCCTGCCAGCCCCAACATCTGCCAGCCCCAATTGATCAGCCCAATCAATTTAACCCTGGTCAGTATCTAAGGACAGTTGGGGCAAAGGGTCTGGACTCGGGGGTGGAGGCTGGAGAAGGGGCTTGCAGTCTTCAGCAGCTCTGAGCTAAGCCATGAGTAAAGTATTTGGTGGGGCAGAGGGGGCTGACAGTAGCAGAGGACAGGACAGGGTGTGGGTGCCCAGCAGGGGCCCTGGGCCAGGGCAGGACTCAGCACCCTGGGCTGGGAGTCCAGGCCTGGTCAGTTCTGGGTCTGCCGTGGATTTGCTATGTGACCTTGGGCAAGTCAAGTGGCCTCTCTGGGCCTCATCTGCCAAGTGGAGATGATTATTCCCGCCCTTGATGCAGGGACATCAAAGAGGCAAGACCTGGTTGGGAAGAGCAGCCAGGAGCAGACGGACGAGGCCTGGCCCTGCTCCACCCTCCTCTGCCCCAGCCTCCTGGTGACTGGCCAGGCCCTGCTGTCCCCACCCCTGAAAGCCCAGTTGATTGGCAGAAGTGAGGCCTTTGTGCAAATGAGGCTGCTTCCCTTCGCTCCTCCCCCTTCTCCCTAAAGCCACCATCACCAGGGTCTCCCGCATGGCTGGAGTTTCCTGGGTGGGGCTGAGCCTTGAAAAACGTTAGATTTCTCATCTGCATGTTCGGCAGCTCTGGGGTCTCTCCCAGGGTCCATGCTGCTCCCAGCCCCATCCTGATCCTTGTGCCCCTGGAAGAGCAGCCCTCGGCTTCCCCTTTCTGACCAGCTGCGTGACTTTGGGCAGGTCCCTCCCTTCACAAACTCTGAGCCTCAGTCTCCTGTGTTAGATGGGGATAAGACAGCCTTCCTCATGGATTTGTCCTGTTTATTTACACATTCTTGTAATTCTCCAACAAATATTGAATATTTCCTGGGAGGCTCCTGTGTGCCAGGCCCTGGTCTGGCGCTGAGGACAGGTGTGGGGGTGGGCAGTGGAGACAGGGCCCTGCCCTTGTCGGGCTCCCTCGGGGTGAGTGGTAGGTGCCTGCAGCAGGGAGCTGGCTTGTCAATGGCCAAGAGCCACACCTGTGCATAATACATGGGTGACACACCCAAGGTTACACCGTAGGCCAGTGGCAGAGCCCAGGCTAGGCTGGCCCTGGAGCCAACACTGGCCACAGCCTGGGAGGGGACCCACCATGTGAACTCCTAGACCCACAGCCCAGAGAGGCCACCCTCCCACAGGGACATTGGGCACCCACACCAGCGCCAGCTTCAGGGTGAGGCTGAGCCCACCTGGTTCCTCTTGTCTTCTCTGGCCCAGCCAACAGCTCTTGGGCTGTATGAGCGAGGGTCCCCTGACCACGTACATTCCCTTAACAGAGAGCCTTCAGCATCCTCTTCTGAGCTCACCGTCCATCCCATCCAGTCCACTCAGGGAGGAGGACTGGATAGGGTGCCTGCACACTGTCCCGTAGCCAGCTGTGTGGGCAGTGCCTTCCCCACCGTCACTGATAACAGAAGTTTTATCACCTGAAAAATCGGGTCCTGCCACAGATAATTAAAATAAGATTCGGCTCCTCCTTGCCCGTCTCTCGCCTCAGCTTTCAATCTGCTGGTGAATTCTGTAGCACTCAGGGAAACAAGAGTTACTATTGGGGACATTCCAAAGGGAGTCTGGGAGAGTATGGAGGAGGACACACATTTGAGGGGGAGGAGCCCATGCGTGCATAGCTGGATGCCCATGTGTGTGTATGAGCTTGGGTGTGTGTACATGAGTGTGTGTGTGCATGAGTGTAAGAGCTTGTGAGTGTGCATGTCTATGTGTGTATAAGCATGTGTGTGCATGAGTATGTGTGTGCATGTGTCTGTGTGTATGAGCATGTGTACACACATGAATGTGTGTGCATGTGTGCCCATGTGTGTATGAGCATGTGTGTGTGACAGTGTGTGTATAAGCCTATGTATGCATGCAGTGTGTGTATGAGCTTGTGTGTGTGCATGTATGTCCGTGTGTATATAAATGTGTGTGTGCATGAGCATGTGTGTGCGTGTCTGTGTGTGCACATGCATGAATGTGTGTGCATGTGTGCATAAGTGTGTGTGCCAGTGTGTGCACAAGCATGTGCATGCATGGCAGTGTGTGTATGAGTGTGTGTGTATGAGCGTGTGTGTGTCCGTGCATGTATAAGCGTGTGTGTGTGCAGAAGCATGTGCGTGCATGGCAGTGTGTGTATGAGCGTGTGTGTGTGTATGAGCGTGTGTGTGTCCGTGCATGTATAAGCATGTGTGTGTGCAGAAGCATGTGTGTGCAGGGGGCAGGCAGACACTGTTATCAAATCCCACCCTCAGCACCTATGAGCTGAGTAACCTTGTCAGGGGCAGGGCAGGGAGGTGGGGTTGGGTGATAGATGAGGTGAGGGTGCCCAGGAGGTAATGATGGGGCACTGGTGCAGGTGTGCCTCTGGGGGAAGCTGGAGCCGGGGAGGCCACAGATCATTTGATTGTTCACGTCCCCTCTCCAAGCCTCTCTCCCATGACTGCTCCTCCCTCGTAGGACTAAGAGTCATGAGAATTCCTTTCGAGGGGCTGTGCTCAGCACCAGCACGGGGTGAGCCCTCAGGGAGGGTTTGTTGTTAGTTTTATTCACCTCAAGGTGAAAGGGTGGGGGACAGTATGGAGATGGCACAGGAGACAGAGCACTCCCATGAGTGGCGATGACGCAGGTCCTGAGGCCCAGAGGCCGGGCCCAGCCACTAGACCTCTGATGCTTGGCTTGTCTGGGGCCATGGGGCCCCTCTGCAGAGACCAGCCTGTCCCTCTAGGGGCTGGTTTGTGGGCTGCAGCCTGGAGGGATGTCTCCATCTAGACCCCATGGCACCATCACGGGAGAAGTGAGGAGGCAGAGGCCCCACCTGGCGCTGACCAAGACCATCCCAGCCTCTTCTCCCACCCTCAGTGCCCCCCAGGAGGAGCTTAGGACCCCACGGAGGGGTCCATCAGGCCCTAGTGCCTGAGCCATGCCTGCAGGAGCCTCAGCCCTAAAGAGGACAGAAAGACACTGCCATTACTGAGCACCTACTGTGTGCCAGGCACCTGTGCCCATCGCTGCTCCCATCCTCCCAACAAGCTACCACCACCCCACTTTGCAGAGGAGGAAACTGAGGCTCAGAGCAGCTGAATGACTGGGTCATGGCCACAAGCCACTGAGTGGCAGGGCCAGGACATGAGCCTGGGTCTATCAGAGAACACAATCCCTTCCCAGGGTCCCTTCACTGACCACTCAGGGCCCTGGGGCTGCCCTGGAGCCCTGCTCTAAAGGTCAAGGCCATAGAGAGAGAGTGTGTGGGGCAGGCAGCACCTCCCCATCCAGAGAGCAGATTCACGGCCAGACTTTCCAGTGAGATCTTGCCGAGTTACGCCCTCCTCTGAGTCAAGGTCTCCTCAACTGTCAAATGAGGAGAGTAAGCCATACCCAAGGGGCCAGCTGGGGTCTACACAGAGACAGTGCAGTGGTTACACACAGGGAGCTGGGTTGAAATCCCACCCTCGGCACCTACGAGCTGCGTGACCTTGAGCAAGCAGTTTAACCTCTCAGTTTTCTCATCTGCCGAGCAGGAAGAAGAGGTCCTGTGGTTTAAATAATGGTGTCCCCTCCCAAATTCAGGTTGACATGTAATCCCAATGTGACAGTATTCAAAGGTATGGCCTTTGGGAGGTGATGAAGCTGTGAGGACCCCGCCCTCGTGCATGGGATTGGGTTGAAGGGAGCACTCTCATGACCTTCTGTCCCTTCCGTCCCTTCTGCTGTGTGAGGGCACAACATCCATCTCCTCAGGAGGGCACAGCCACCAGGCACCATCTCAGAAATGGAGACCAGTCACTGAACAGACACCAAACCTGCGGTGACTTCATCTTGGACTTCCAAGCCTTCAGGATGGTGAGAAATACATTTCTCTTGTTTATAAATCACCCAGCCCCAGGCGTTTTGCTATAGCCGCACAAAGGGACTAAGACAGTAGTGATAAAGTCATACCTGACGTCAAGGTGTTCTAAGGGTCTGGTGTGACAGTGAGAGGTCCTCATTTATTATCACAGTGGAGTTCTGGGGAAAATTAAACCTGGTGATAGAGTTGGTACTTATCTAACTCTTGAAAACAAGATATAGTGCATGTCAGTTCATTCAGGACAAGTCATCCCCATCATTCTCCACCCACCCCGAGCTGGCCCTCCTGGGCCTGGACGCTGCCCACAGACCCCACCTCCCTCCACAGCACCCTTCCTCTGATCAGGGCTCAGAGCACTGCCCTCACCTTGCTTAGCCCCACACCCTAAATTCAAGAACAAGGGACAATGCCAGTATGATCTTTAGTGCTAATCAGATCCCATCCCACTGAAGTTAATGACCTCAGAAGTTCATAGCCTCCAACTGCAGCACCTCTGTGCTCACTCGTCTAGCAGCTGCCCGGCTGCAGCTGCCTTACCTGGGCTCATTCCTCAGAGGCAAAGGCAGTAGGTGAGAATGGAAAGAGGTGAGCAAAGGCAAGCCTGGCCAGATTGGAATGGAGGCAGCAGCCTGGTTCCAAGAAGCGCAGGGTGTTTGCATTAGAAGAGAGCATTTCAATCATCAAATACACATCCGTTTTATTCACTGGAAAAGCTGAGGCCTAAAGAGGGTAGTGGACTCCTCCTGGCTCACACTGCAGAGCTGGGAGAAAATAAATGATTTGTTTAGGCCACCCCAAATGGGAAAATAAAATGGTTCGTTTAAAGGAGAACAAGCTGATGTTTCCTGTTGTACAGGAGAGGGCTAGGAAGGGCGGTGGGAACTACAACATGAAGACCCTAAATGCCAGAGCAGTGTGCACTTTACTGTGAGGGCAACGGAGAGCTGCAGATATGTCTGGGATCCTCCACTTCCCTCCTCTTCCTCCTCCGCCACCACTGCCCTGGTCCGGGCTGCCCCGCTTCTCACTGGATGCCTGCAGTGGCTCCAGCAAGGTACCCTGCTCCTTCTGGCCCCTCCACACTCCATTACCCACAGCAGCAAGTGTGACCTTTTAAATCGTACACAACTCTGTTGCTCTCCTGCTCAAATCCCTCCAGGGGCTTCAGCTGCTCCCAGAATAAATGTCAGAGTCCTCACCATGGCCGTGGCATTGTGCATGAGCTGTAGACCAACTCCAGCTGATCTCTGCAGCCTCATTCATTCATTAATGTATTTATTTATTATGAGTCTCTCCCACAAGGAGACAAGTTCTGAGGGGGAAGGACCTTGCCCATTTTGTGCCCTGCTGCATCCCCGGTGCCCGGCATGATGCCAGGCACAAAGTAAGGGTTCAAGAGATATCTGTTGAATGAATGAATGAATGAGGTGGGCAGGACCCCAGACCTCCTGCTCTCCCAGTTCCATAGTCATTGGGAAGGAGGGGTTTTCAGGGCGGTCAGTGGCTGCAGGACACAGTAGGGCCTGTTCTTAGGATCCTGGTCCTCTTGGCAAGGACCGTCCCTCATATCCAAGGGGGGTGAGGTTAGCATGCACCTTTCTTTCCAGCTCTCTGCCTGCACCTTCCCCTCTCCCATCCATGTGCCAGGTCTGGACAGAGCCAGCCTCACCACAGGACCTCAACAGATGCCAGCCACCCAGGCCCTCAAGGAGATCTGAAGAGCTGAGATTCAGTGGGAAGCTCCTCCACCACCTTCAGGGAGGCCTGAGGTCACAGGGACAGTCCTGACTTCAGGAGACCCCAGTCTGGAGAAGATGCACTCCTGCTCTCAGGAGCCGCTGAGGGTGAAGCCAGAGACCTGCCCAAGGAGGCCCCTATGGTGGGGAGGCAGCCCTGCGGTAGAGTCCAGTCTGCTGGGGAGACCTAGACCTCACCAGGGCCAGGAGCCCTCGGGGGAGGCCAGACGGAGGAGACTCCAGTCCCTGCAGACTCAGAGACCTGAGCTCACACTGAACAGACACAGGCATACAAGGTGGCTTCTCTCCTGGGTGCCCAGCCACCTCCCTGAGGCAGCGGGGCAGATTGGGGAGGAGGGGGCTCCCAGATGAGGGACCCTGGGGCGGAACTGCCACAGCATCCATCTCCATGGAGCCCAGACCCCGTCCACGTCCTCCCCGGCCCGGTGGTGGAAGGAGGGAGCCCGGATCCCAGCCTCGCGGCACCCACAGCCTCCTGGGGTGTCATGGACGGGTCCTGCCCACTCTGAGCCCATCTCCTCGTCTGTGGCTCCGATGCTGCCTCCAGGCTGGGATCTCTCTGCTGTCTTCACCTCACACTCCCTGCCCCCGCCTCACCCCATCACCTCTGTTCTTGATCCTATAATTGTAGAAACAGAAACTTGGCTAATTTCTTGGGCCTGCAAATTGCCCAGCGGGGAGACTGGGTGGGCGGCCCCTGCTTCCACTGCATCGCCCACCCTGATGCATAGTCTGACACTTTCAATTTATTTTTCAATTCCTCTACCATCAGAAATGACTATTAGATTTCCGGCATAAATACCGCTTTACCAAACTGAATTAATCACGCCAAGGAGGGGCACACAGGCTCCAGCAGCCTGGGCAGAGTATCGAGCACTAACCCTTCCATCCTCACCCAGCACCCCAGCACCCCCCTGGCAGGATGGAGGCTCCAGGCCTCCCAGAAGACGCCTCTCAGAACATCCCTGGGGCCACCTAATCCCAGACCCCCTGCCCTTTGCAGCCTCCCTCCTGCGGGAGTTCCGAGGAAGAGTCTTGCCCAGGGTCACCCGCCCATCAGGGCGGAGTCGGAGACACTGGCCCCCACCTCCAGCCTCATCAGGGCAGGAGGCTCCATCCACATCCAGGACATGATGTGGGCATATCCAGGGGTTTGGCATTGTCCAGGACACATACGGGATGGGGCTTCTGCAGACCCGAGAGTGGGGGCACCCAGTGATCACAGGGCCTGAACTGAGAGGGGTCTTGGAGGGACCCAGAGGCAGCTTCCCACCCCCACCCCACAACCAAGGCCATCACCGTGCTTTGCCAAGCCTGTTCATTGATCAGTCCAACAAACACAGCTCAGAGTGGCCCCCTGGTTTCCCCACTTCTCCATCCCCTTGACCCCAACCATAGCTCAGGCCCCTCCTGTGGGACCTCCATGGCCTCTCGCAGGCCTCTCCACTTCCACGCCTGCTCCCACCCAATCCCCGTCCCCCAGCAGAGTCATCGCCTCAAAATGCTAACACGGTTCCCTTGTTTCCTGGCTCAGAACCCCTCAGGGACTCCTTGGCTCTCAGAATGGGTCCCCACCCTTCAAGGCCATGAGGACTGGGCTGGTCTGGCCCCCACCAGTCCCTGTACCCCCACATCCTAACTGGGTTGACTCCTCTTCCTCCTTCAAGTTTTTCTGTTTAAACTTCCCCTCCTCAGAGAACCTTCTCTGGCCACCATCCCCCAATCTAAATTAGGTTCTCCCTTCTAAGGTTCTCCCTCAAATCCATTTCCTTTCCTTCCAAGCACTTAACAGGAGCAATAATTACACACTAACGTGTGGGTTTGTTTAATAGAATCTTTGGGGCAGAGACTTTATCTGATTCGCTCGATGCTGCAGCTGTTACAACCCAGCCCTGAAGGTAGTGGGTGCTCACTGCAGACTTTTGAAAGAGTACGTGAGTGAAAGAACAATAAACCCCTCTTGGTGCCCACCAAGTGCCAGGCTGAGGCTAGGTCCTGGCGCTGGAGTCAACGTGTAGATCTGGCCTCAGTGGGCTGGGCTCTAACAGATGAGGAGTTCGCCAGGCACTGAAGGTGGGGTTGATATGTCCATCTTCTGAGAGGCACTCCTTACCTCTGGATGGCCCTTTCCTAGTCACCCCAAAAGGAAGCCCTTGCCCTTTCAAAAGTGGTGAATGCAGTGGTTCAGATCGGTGAGTGTGCCTATGCAAAGGTGAGAGCCCAGGTTTCAGGTCAGTCGAACCTGCGTTTGAATCCTGATTCTGCTGTTGATAACCAGGGCGGGTCACCGAGAAGCTCTGCCTCCTGCTCCAGGATAAGGATCTCTTCATCCATGCTCACTCCAAGTCCTGCCCACCTTGATGGAGGCAGATAGGCTGCAATGCCTTCCCCTCTCAGTAGGGCAAAAACATCAGGTCAGGCAGCCAGCAGCCAAGAATGCCAGGCTGAGCAAGGGTGTCCTAAGGGACGGGCGGAATAAGGGCTCCAGAGCCCAGCTGAAGGTGAGGCCAGGGGAGGCTTCCTGGAGGAGGAGGCAAGTCAGAGGCCTCTGTCTCTTACTCCCGTGACTGTAGATGCCTTTCTCCTCCTCCTCTCATTCTCTCTGTCTTCCAGCTCCTGCTCTGCTCATTTCCTCACCTCAGTCTCTCTGCCCTGACAGGAGGCCTGAGGACACAGCCTCGTTCCAAGGAATGTATCTGCCCGCTTCCAGCAGGTTGGTGGAGGTCCTCTAAATTCCCCTTCCCCCTGAAGCCATCTTCCAACACTGCTGCTCCCAGGGTGGTATGCCTGCTGCTGCACCTCCACACACGTGCGCACACCCGGCCAGGTGCAGGCAGCGAGGGCCGTGCAGAGGAGACGCCAGGGCTGGGGATTAAGGAGCTAGCGTTCGTGAGTAGCCTGGAAAGCAGCGGCGTTTCTGCAGGAGCTACCCCTGCCTCACTCCTGCCCAGTAGGGTTGACGGGCTAGCTTGGATGTCACCCCAAGCCAAATCTGTCCCTCTCAGAGGCTCCTTCCCAGCCCCTCTGAGTGGGTCAGGCACTTCCCCTCTCTGAGCCTCTCTTTCCTCTTCTGTAAAGCAGACTCAGTGATGCTTGTTCAGAGGATTGAAGGACCAAAGAAAAATGACTCAACGGACAGTGGAGATTTACAAACAGTCAGGTGCTGTGCCCGAGACAAGGTATTGCTGGTGATGTCTGATGGATGGGGGTTGAAAGACACAGCTGTCGCTGGGCAGCTGGGTGTGGTTTCCCTGAGTCATTCGTAATTTACCAACCCAAGCTAAGGAAGTTTATTAAGCACCTACTGTGTGCCATGCTCCATGCAAGAGCCAAAGACACCATGAGCAGAGCTAGACCCCACCCTCAGTTTTCCCCCATGAGATGGGGTCAGCCAGATGACCTGAGGGCCTCTCCAGCCAGCTCAACCCTCTTGATCTAGAATTACTCCCTGTGCCAGGCTGAGGGTGTGGCCAGAGAGGCCAGAACCTGGGGGGGGCTTGGGTGATGGGTGGAGGGAAGAGATGGAGTGGCTGGGTAGGGGAAGGAGAGAGCAGGTAGCTCCTGTGCAGGGTTCACTCCTCAGATAGGGGGCTGCCATGGCAGCTTCCAGGAAAGACCAGGCATGTGCCTCAAGCCATCCCTTCTTGCCCAGCCCTGTGGTCTCTTGGTCACTGGCTGCTGTGACTCTGTCCTCCTCCGGGATCTTGGTCTTGGGGAGGAGCCCCAGGCCCTGACATTGACTAGAAACCTGACCACATGTCTGAGCAGAGAGCCTCCTATCTCTCCGTGAGCAGATGGGGAAACTGAAGACAGGGAGGAGAGCAGCTTGCCCGTAGCCACACAGCAAACTGATGATGACTGGTTCCTGCTAGGGCTTCTGATGAAGAAAGTTGAAATAATAATCATAATAACCAGTGCTGTGTGCCAGGCACACACCGAGCACTTTACAGGTGAGATTTCGTGTCACCCTCACAACCTCCCTATGGAGTGGATGCCATGCCTGGCCCCATTTTACAGATGAGGAAACTGAGGTGCAAAGGGAGAAGGGGCTCATCCAAGGTCCTTACCCCCAGGACAGTCCCTCTAACTCCCCTCAGAACACTTTCCCCAGTGGGTATTTGTGTGTTTTGGAATTTTTAAATTAACATTTGTCCTTCCTGCTGGACGCTGGCCTCCAGGTGGTCAGTGGACACTGGCCTCCAGGTGATCTGTTTCCCTCCCAATGAAAACCCAGCCCCAGCACAGCACTCACTGTGTAATAGGTGCTTAATAAGTATTCATGAGAAAGAGTCAAATGAGGTTCAGAAAACTCTTAGGGAAACCAAGTCTCCTGCAGGCAATACCCACGCCCATGTCCTGACCCCCAGCCCTGGCTACAGGGCAGCTCCGACTCTCAGCTCCTGCTGGCACTGCCTCCCCTTCCCCGTGTGTGCACATCTGCTACGTTCCTCACGGGCTGGCTCGGAAGGAGTTAACAGCCCAAGTCGCTGGGTTTTGCAAGGCCTACCTGGCTGGCTGAGCCCCGTGATTAAGTCCTGTGCAGGGGATAAACAGACAGCTGGCAGAGGGGCAGGCAGGGGTGAAGACCATCTCGAGGACCCTCTCAGGAGGCCTGTGCACTCCGGGGAGAGTCAAAAGAACTCCTTCCTTGCCCATGCGCTGGTTCAAAGCGCCACCATATCCCTCACCTCCCTTCATTTTTGAAGCAGCCCAGGAGCAGGCCACTGTCTCCCATATAAAGAAGAGGCCCAGGGACGGGAGGTGACAAGCTCAAGGTCATGCAGCCTTTTGGTGGTGGAGCTGGACTGAGCTCTGCCAGGTGGTTGTCTGAACACCAGCCCAGATGTCTCAGCAAGGGTTCCAGCAGGACACAGAAGCCACAGAGGGAATGTTTAATACAAAGAACTGTGAATTACTACAGTGGGTTGGAGTAACAGGGCCTTAGCCAGTAAGGGCGAAGGGAGTACTATGGAATACAGAAACAGCCAATCAGAAGAGCAGCCATTGCCCCTGGGGCTGGAGAGGTCCACCAAGGTGGACGCCCCAGGGCTGAAACTCAGGCCCTGTTGGAGAGGGTACAGTGGTGGCTACTGAATGGACAGGAAGTTGCCATGATGCCATGTGAGTGGAACTTCCTGGAATCTGCCCTCCATATCTTTCCAGGAATCTACTCTCCAGGATGCCAGAGAACACCATTTACAGGGAGGTGAATCGCTGAAGGCTCTTGGCTACAGAACCACCTGAGGGGCTTGCTGGGAGATACTGCTGGCCACTGGGAGCTGCTTATCACTGTGCACTGCAGGAGCTGGGCACTGGAGGGGCTACCTGAATGGCAGGAGCTGGGCACTGAAGGGGCCACCTGAACTGCAGAAGCTGGGCACTGGAGGGGCTGCCTGAACAGCAGGAGCTGGGCACTGGAGAAGACGGCTGTACTTCAGGAGCTGGGCACTGGAGAAGCCGCCTGCACTGTAGGAGCTGGGCACTGGAGAAGACGGCTGCACTTCAGGAGCTGGGCACTGGAGAAGCCACCTGCACTGTAGGAGCTGGGCACTGGAGAAGCCGCCTGCACTGTAGGAGCTGGGCACTGGAGAAGCCACCTGCACTTCAGGAGCTGGGCACTGAGGAAGGGCTGGCACTGCAGGAGCTGGGCACTGAGGAAGGGCTGGCACTGCGGGAGCTGGGAGTTGGTGGGGCTGCCTGCAGTACAGGAGCTGGGCCTGGGAATGCTGTCTGCACAGCAGCAAGGGAATGCTAGACAGGCCACATGTGCCAGAAGCCTGGGTACTGGGGAAACCACCTGTGCTATAGGACCTGGGAGCTGGGGAGGCCAGTCCTGCAGCCATAGCCTCCCTAACCAGGAAAGAAACCAGAACTAGGAAGGAAAGCTCCCTCCTCCTGCAATGTCTCTCCGCTGCCCTCTACTGACTACATTTAATGTCATGCCAACGGGAAAATGACAAATATTCAGAGTGGTACCCATTTCCACTTTCACAGATCAGGCAACGAGGCGTGAATTGGAGCTGAGAGGCAATAACTTTTTAACTGGCACGGTCCACACCTGCTCACCTTTCATAGACACACTTCTACACATATTCGGATTCCCATACAACAGCAACAGAACTCTGTATTTCCATCTAACAAGAGACAGCTATCTGTCTTACAAGGAAACAAGATCTTTCTCCAAAATGAGGAGGCACACGATCCCAACACTCACGGTATTCACTGCTGGCTATAAATTATTCCTCAAATTCAGTCACAGTTCACTGACTATTCTGTTACTGAAGACTAAATTGTTAAGTTAACTTCCAACCACTTGTACACAGAATAAAAATGGGAAAAAGGAAAGAGAAGAAGAAAGTAGCTAGTGAATGCGGACATAGAGTAAGCAAATTGAAAACATGAAAATATTCCTACTTGGTCATGAGGCCACGATTGATATGTATGGCTACCTTTCTCCACCCTTCCTTCCATATTCCCACCCCTGCCAACTTCCCTGCCCCCATCTCAATCCAAAGCTCAGATGGAGATATCAGTATTCTTCACTTGGTGGAGTCACCCAAGTCCTCATTACTGAAGGCTCTGTCATCCAACCTTTTTCTGGGGGAGGAGTAGGTTTCTGCGGTTTTCCATTAACCTTTATTATGGGATGTGGAAGCAGTAAGAGGCACCTCAGAGAATCCCCTGAGTTCCAGACAGGCTCTTCCACCCCACACTGCAGCAGCATCCCGGTCTCCCATTGGCAATCGGGAGCAATCATTCCAGGCCACAGATTAACCCCTTTCTTGCCTGTTGGCTCAGTGGCACAGGCCCAAAATGGCCAGGTGGCCCTCTCATTTTTTGATTCAGTGGAACCATTGTTGTGTCCCTGGGAACTAAGCCCTCTAAGCCAGCAGAGAACACAGTTACCATAATGTGATGAGCAGCAAAGTCCTTGTGGGTGGGTTATTAGGTGTCATTGTGGCACGAGCCACGCCAGCTTCCACCCCTTGTCCCTGAGCCTGGGTGTTCTGATCATGCAGAGACAGCTCCGTATCGTGATCTCTGGTTCCAAATACACTCTGCATCTTGCAAGAAAGAACATCATCTTTTCAGGGCGTGGTCTCCCAATTGGCACCACAACTGAGACTTCAGGAAGCCGTTCCACCTTTGAGTCAGGCCAGCCACTTCCGGATGTGTTGTAAGGCTAGCTAACCTCACGGACTATAGCCTGTGACCACATGTCCTCTGCCGTGGCATGAGCTCCTGGATCAGAGGCAGTGCCGTGAGGATGCCATGATGGCAGAAGGCATTCTGGGAGTTCACAGATGATGCCAGAGGAGGAAGCATGGGCAGGGAAGGCAAGTCCATACCCAGAAAATGGAGGGTGACTCTCTGCGCCCTCCATGATGAAAGATCTGATGTCCTCAACCTGCCCCAGATGGCAGGCAGGTCCTTGCAGGGAAAGGAGAGACCAACACTGAGGTCCTTGCCACATCAGGGCCTCAGTATTGGTCTCTGCTGCTGGTGGAAGAGGCGCTGATCAGTAGCATTTGCCAGATCAGCCTTGACAAGCGGCAGCCCATGCTGCTGACTGCATGCTTAGCCTCCATCACTGCCGCTGCAGCCCTTTCATCCGTGGGCCCACTGAGCAAGCCCTGGGCTGCCTGTGTGGAAATCATTTTGTCCCCTGATTATTAGGGGTCTCGCCTGCAGTGGATGCCCTTTAGTGAGCATTCACCTGGGATACAAATATTGTCACCACGTGTGGCCGTTCTGAGGTCCAGCTACACACCTCTTCCCTAAACTTCCTCACCACCAAGCTCCAGCCCTGCTCCTTCAGAGTCTTTGACCACCAGCCAAATATTTGTCCATGCACATGAGCCCATGTAGCAAGCATATCAGATTCCTTGGTGAGACAGATGCCAGGTAGACGGTGGGAGACCAGCTTCACAGAAATGCAGGGGCTGCTGCCCCAGGGAGGGGCTGTCAGCTTTGAGTGGAAACGGGATCAGAAGAAGGCCTATCCTCTGGCCTTCTCTCACTCTGAACTCAGTGGAAAACCAAATGTACTATTCAAACTCTTGGGAGGATTTTCTTTCACCAGGGCCCTTCAAGGGTCACCTCTGTGTAGGGCCATAGTGGGACAGCTGTCTGCTTTAGGTGGTACCAGGCCACTGTGCAGACTCATCTGTCAACCAGGCTCAAACTCTTTATTCCTCAATCAGCACCTTAGGAGAAGGAGGAGGAGAAGGAGGAGGAGAAACGCCCTCCTCCCAGTCATAAGGAACGCCCAGGACATCCGCAGGGGCAGGGAGATGCAACAGGAGCTGGTTTCAAAAGACTCCGAGCCGCCTGCCCATGCCACTTGCTTGTGCCTTCCCGATATCCCTGAACCCATCGCTTACCTCTTCCATCTGCTAGGTTATGCTTACCCGACCTTATGGTGAGACAATGCCAAGTGCAAGATGGGAAGCTCAGGTTGCATGGTCATCTGATGTCCCACATTTAGATGTTCAGTCTCTACCGAAGCCCAGTAGCAAGCCAGGAGCCATGTCTCAAAAGAAACGCCGTTATCTGCAAAATAGGGCATAGACTGCTCCAAAACCTCCCATAGGTCTGCATGGGGATTCCCCTCTTGGTACTGGCCAGGGGTTCTACAGAGCACTCTGCCATAGATGCTTGGAGTGTGGTGAGATCTGCTGGGTCGTAAGCTCCAAGTGGTGGCGCAGCTTGTGCTGCAGTCTGAATGAACTTGCTGCAGAGCCTTATCCCCATCCGGTTCCCACTCAAAGCTGACAGCCCCTCCCTGGGGCAGTGGGCC
The DNA here is from genome assembly GCA_004027835.1 of Alouatta palliata. Taxonomy (NCBI): domain Eukaryota; kingdom Metazoa; phylum Chordata; class Mammalia; order Primates; family Atelidae; genus Alouatta; species Alouatta palliata. The sequence continues at coordinate 14,848 of PVKV010020532.1, read as the reverse complement.
CTGCGTTACTGTGGAGCTGATTTCCCACACTCTACTTGGCATCTGTCTTACCAAGGAATCTGATGTGCTTGCTACATCCTGCTCTCAGGATCCAATCCGCATGTGATTAATGCAGGAGACCAGTGTGTCATTTTGTAAAATGCACAGACAAGCAAGTTCGCTGCAGACTATCACTGACACACCAGGGGACTCGCTCAGACTCAGACTGCGTGGCTCGGCCCCAGGCCCAGGTCCTGTCCTCCCAGGTCTGCACAGTGACTAAGGGTTACAGAAGATTCTCCAGGAGAGCTGACGCCCCAGCAAAGCCTTAGAAGTGAACACACATGCCGGTTCCTCTATTTCAAGACTTTTCATTAATTCGTTCATCCACCCACCCACCCAACTATCATTACTGGGTGACTAGCTACTGTGGCCCAGGGACTGGCTGAGGCCCTGGGACACCACAATGGACAGAATCGACCCCATCTCTCCCCTCGGGGAACCCATGTGGTAATGGGGAGAGATGACAGACATGTAAATGACTGACCAGTTGCATGGCATGTGCGTGGCGATGAGGTCGAAGGCACAGGGCAGGTGAAGGGGCAGTGCATGATGGGAGGGAGTGGGACAGCGACATGTGAGACACGGTCAGGAGGAGCATGTAGATGAAGACGTCTGAGCTGAGACCTGGAGTCGGGGAGCCAGGCTGTCCAGGGGCCAGGGAGGGGTGTCATTACTCCCAGTGCCATCTTTCACTCTCCCAAGCATCCCAGTCAGAGGATGAATTCTGCAGTCACCATGGGTAACGGGGTCAAGTAAGCTCATGTGCATAAAATCTTAACTCCAGGCCTGGCATATAGTAGGTGCTCAGTATGTGAGAGCTGCTGTTATCATTATTATTTTATTATCCTTAGTACTCCACATGATGATGATGACGATCCTGAATGCACATGTGTTCCCACTCACCTCCTGTTTCCAAGTCTCAGAAACTTCACCATGGAGTGTGCAGGGTGAGCACCACCTCCGCTAATGGAGCTGCCCCACCTGGGCTGTCAGGAGGGACGGAGCACCCTGAGCCCCCACTGGGGGTGAGGGAGGGAGAAGGTGCCAGGCAGGGAGTGTGGGACAATCCCTCCCCTCCCCCAGTCCTTGCAGACTCGCAGGCGGTTCTGGTCATACTCGGACACTCCTGCTGACAGATCATCACATCAGGAGTCTGGGGAAGGTCTCGTTAATTATGATAATTGACACCTTTGAAGATGCCAGCTGTGTGACGCCTGCTCTGGTGACAAAGGATTCCAGTAATTCTGTTTGAACTGCATTTTTCAAGCAATATGGTTTTCATTTTGGCCACTAGGAAAATGATTTTATCTTCAAGGATGCTGCCTGGGGTGAACTGGCAGGCGCCAGCCTCCTGGAGAGTCTTGATGGTGCCAGAGCAGTGGGAGAGCCCTTTGGTTCCTGGGCAGACCTCAGGGCAAGGGGCATGGCTGCCAAGGGATAGAGAGGGTGTTTATTGACATCAGGAAGAACACAGGCTCCAGAGGGACCCAAGGGAAGCACCAGCCTGCACTGATTCAAGCCTGGCACCACCCCCTGAAGGAAGGCTGATACCACCCCTGATTTCTCAGACCAGCAGCCGGAAGTGCAGAGAGGAGCGATGATGTGTCCAGTCTCTCCTTGCTCCCTTCACCTGTCATCTGCCGCGTGGACCTTGGCCCACTCTGTGTCCTCCAATTCCAGCCCCCACCGACTGGTTCCTCTGCTCTGCCCTACCTGCTGAGGTCCTGAGAGGGCCCCCAAAGTGTGGTCGGCTGCGGCCAGCCCCCGATGGAGGAGGGCTTGTTATCAGGCAGGTTCCCAGGACCTCCTCATTCCCAGGAACCAGAACCTCTGGGGAGGGCCAGGGAATCTGCATTTTACCACCTCCCTGGGTGAGTCTGACCTGCTGCAATGTCTGGGCATCACTGTTATTTCCCTCTTTTCCCATCTCCTACAGACCGCCGGCCCAGTCCCTCCCGCAAACTCTCCCTGTCTGTGCCGGGCCAGGGCTGACCTCCACCTCCACTGCTCCTGCGATCCTCACAGCAATGCCACAGCTCTGAGCCACTGCCACCAATCAATGGGGAAGTCCAGCGAGTCTCCCAAAGGGAAGGACATGTCCAACTCTGAGCTGGGCTCCTGTCCCTCCCTGTCCCTCCCCTGGAGTCCAATCCAGGGCCCCCTGAGTTCACAAGGAGCATAGCCCCTGGGGGCACCTCACACTGCCAAGGCCCTGCAGCCACCTCGAGGTTCCTTGGGGGTGATCACAGCTAGGACTGCACCAAGAGCAAACCTGGAAGAGAAATCATTAGTCCAGCAGCTGACATGGCCATGTCTGCCATGTGGGTCCTGGCTCTGTGAGGCTCGGGGGGTCATCCCAGGTGGAGCCACCAAATCAGCCCCGTGCATCCTGTTTTGAGCCCTGTGACTTACGATAAAGACAGAGTTGTACTAGTCCTTACTCTGTAAATTTCAGAGTGGCCTTTGGCCAAAAGCAATACAATTCTGACGTAGAAAAGTTAAAAGGACTTTGAAATTATGAGCCTCAGGCCCTGGCCTGATCCATAGATGAGGAAGGATGAGATGACTGAGGCCGCAGAAAGGAAAAGAAAGAGAAACGCTTCACAGCAATTCCCCTTCCCGCTCACTGCCTCCAGGTTTCCATGAACCTCGTAGTGCCCAGAGCCTTGGTCTGCACTGTGGAGAAGAAGGAAGGTGGGGAAGTTGCCCAGCTTGGGGCACACAAGGGGCTGCCTTGCCCTTGCTGACCCACCTGCCGCCTCCAGCCCTGGACGAGGCAGCCCGGAGCACGGGAGCAGAGGATGACTGCCAACCCTGCCAAAGTCAGGGACTCTGGGCGGTGCTCCTCAGCTTGCATTGAGCAGCACTGAAGACTCAAAGCACACTGGAATGCGTCCAAAGACTTGAAGGACACCAAATCGTCCCCACAACCACAAAGCCATGTGGTGGCAATATCTCGTTGATGGCAGCACACTTTGCCACATCCTCGAAAGACACTGGCCCTCATGGGCATGTCACCTTCTGCTCTCTTAATCTGCGGCGCTTCCCCTGCCCGACTGTGCCCCTTCCCCACGCGCGTGATGTAAGCACATAAGGCAGCCTGGGAGCTTGCCTTGCTCCTGTGGCACCCCCTGGTGGCTGACTATACAGGAAGAACGTTCAAAGATAGGGGCCAGTAAGGCCAAATCAAGTTTGTGTGGCAGCCTCTGGCTTCGTTTACCCCCCACCTGGTTGGCTGGAGGAGGCAGGAATGATGAGGGGTGTCGTGGGGCCTGCACACCACATGGCAGTGACAAGAATGGGAGGAGAAAGGCATTGGGGAAGGGGCGTGTGCCCAGCCCCTCGTGCCCATGGCCCACTCAGTGACTCAGGCCCTGACGACCTGATCAGCTGGTCATCTCCTCCGTCATGGGGTGGAGGTTGATAGGGCAGTGGTAAGCAGAGGTGGGCCTGGACATTTTTGGCGGAGGTTGCTTGGTGCCCCTCCCATCTCCCTGGGCTCTCACCACCTCAGGACACACTGAGGGGCCCTGTGCAGGCACTGGTGGCTTTCCGCTAGAGGGCCTTCCCTCAGCCTGCCAGCCAGGTCAGCTGGAAGCACCAAGGAGTTAATGACCCTGGGAGCAGATATCAGATATCCACCATGGATGAGAAGGGGGAGAATACATACCCCCCACCCCACAGCCCCACAGCGAGGATAGCTCTGAGACTTCCGGGAGGTGACCACCACTCTCCTGTGAGTCTTTAGGGATCTTGAAGCCAAAGGTGTTTGGATAAGCTGTTCACATCTGGTGGGATGCTGAATGACCACTATTCAAAGCTCAAGGAAGTTTTTGTGGGTCTCAGTTTCTGCATTTGCTCTGGTCTAGGTTTCACAGGTCCTGGCAGAAAGGCTTCAGGGTTTATGGATAGAGTCGTAGCCAATTTCTGGTTTAGATAATGATGAAATCTATTATCTCTTTCCATCTTGTGCTGTCTTCAGTTGGTTTTGAGAGAGGCAAGTTGGGTTTAAACAACTCTCCATCCTTTGCACCTCGACATCAAGGGCCTTCTCATTCATTCCCTCTTTCAATCTTAACACCCACTCAGGAAAGTAGGCAAGGCCAGGTCTTCTGAGAGCAGAACAGAGAATTGGAGAACCAGCATCTGAGAGTAGAACCAGACTGCACAGTCATGCCTCGCAGGGAAGAGCAAGCAGTACTCAAAGGTGCCCTGCCCCTGATGTGGGACCCAGCACACTCTCATACACTGGGATTTTGTCTTGCCACCCTTCAGCTCAAATAGCATCCGTGTGAAACTCCTGTCCTGCTCGGCACTCCTTTGGCAGACATCACCAATCAATCACAGCACTCCTTCTTCCTGACCCTGAATTCAGTCTCTAATTCCTTGTCAAGACAATAGGTCAATCGAGAAGACAAACCATCCAACCAACATTAGCTTGTGAAATAGAATCTGCTTGCCAGACCAGCATTAAAGTCTCTCCAGCTGCTCCAAATGTTGGTGGTGCAGTCAGGCAGTCCGGAGTTTCAACTTCAGCTCTGTGAATGGCTAACAAGGTGGACATGGGTTAGCATTTGTGTCACTCTCAGCCTCAGCTTTCCCACCTGTAAAATGGAAATGGTTGGTATCGATGGGGCCTGTAAGGGGATTCCATGAGAAAGCCCCAGCCCGTGACACCTAGCAGATGTTCAATGACAGGTTTGTGCTGGAGAAAAGGTTCTTCTTTTGCTACCACAGATGTTTCCTGATTACCTGATGACCATCTGGCAGCCACTTCTATCTGACAGGAACCAGGATTTATTGGCATGTTGGTAAAGCCACCGTATCCAAGTCCCGGGTCTTCCAAGGGCCAGCTATGTCTTCTGGGGCAAATCACCTCTTCCCTGAGGGTGGGAGGAAGTGGTCATGGTAGAACAGTGTTCAACCTGGAAAGTGGGATTTGTCTCAATTTCAAACATTCCTTTCAGTACAGACATTCAACAAATGAATTTTTCAAAGTCTGCTACCAACTCACGACACCTGACACCTCCCAACCCCTTCCCACTCTTCCCAGTTTCCTAAGCAAACCCTAGAAGATTACTGTTCCCATGGAATTAATGGGCCTGGACCCACCTGCTAATTTAATGCAAATCCCAGCCTGCCTTATTGTGCAGGAGTTTGAACTCTCAGTTTATTTGAACTCTCTTGGCAACACAATCTGTCCTCATTTCTAGTAGAGTTTCTAATCCCTGCAATTTCCATGGTGCTAGTAATTATGGAAAAAAGTCTGAAGCACAGAAATCCTGCATCTTGTCTATGAGATTACACACTTTAATGGAGTTTATTAAATTTATTTTGCAGTTACTGAGGAGATGAAATTCACTGTGCAAACTTGTTTTCCAGAGGGCAAAACAAGGACTGGTTGATGGAATCCACCAGGAGACAGTTTGGAATTCAAAGGGAAGAAGCACTTTCTGATGGTCAGAGCCACTTGGCATGGAGTGAGCCATCCTGGGAGGTCAGGGTGAGGCCGGCAGGGCTCAGGCCTGAAGTGGTCACTGTTGGGGGAGCCAGTGAAATGTAAGAGCTCTGAATCAGACCTGGGTTCATTTCCTGACTCTCCACTTCCAGGGAGATCTGGCAAGTGAGTTCACTTTTGTAAGCCTCTCGGCTCCCTGGGTAAGATGGTGACAGCTGTGCTGACACAGAGCGGTGCTCCATGAGGGGTTATGCTGTTATTTCATTACTCAGAGGTAGAGAGAGGCTTTCCTCACTCACAGTTACCTGGGCAGAGATTCCCCCCAGACACCACTGCCCTCCACCTCCCACCAAAAGATTGTGAGTTTGAGGCAGAGCAGGACAAGCTCCCTTGGCCAGTTCTCACTCTCTGGAGCCCAGCTGCCCAGAGAGCATGTCTGCCTTGCTCTTCCACCACCAGAGGTGATGTTGTTGTTGGTGGTGGTGGTGGTGGTGTTGTTTGGAGACGGAGTCTCACTGTCACCCAGGCTAAAGTGCAGTGACGCGATCTCTATTCGCTGCAACCCTGCCTCCCAGGATCAAGCAATTCACCTGCCTCAGCCTCTGAAGTACCTGGGATTACAGGCACATGTCACCGTGCCTGTCTGATTTTTGTTTTTTTGTTTGTTTGTTTGTTTGTTTGTTTGTTTGATTTTTTGAGATGGAGTTTTCCCTCTTTCTTCCCAGGCTGAAGTGCAATGGCGCGATCTCAGCTCACCGCAACCTCCGCCTCCTGGGTTCAAGCAATTCTCCTGCCTCAGCCTCCTGAGTAGCTGGGATTACAGGTGCATGCCACCATGCCCAGCTAATTTTTTTTTTTTTTTTTGTATTTTTAGTAGAGACGGTGTTTCACCATGTTGACCAGGATGGCGCTGATCTCTTGACCTGGTGATCCACCCGCCTCAGCCTCCCAAAGTGCTGGGATTACAGGCATGAGCCACCGTGCCTGGCCTCGCCAGAGGTTTTGTAGCAACAGCCCCCCATATCCTGACCACAGGAGAGCCTGGAGGGAGGTCAGCACATGTCTGATGGTGAGATCTTCTGTCTGGTCCTAGGGTCTGCAGGGGAGGTCCACATGCCCACAAAGGTGAGCCCCTTCCTCCAACGTCAGCTTTATCTCCATTGGCCACATCCTACATTCTCCAGGTTTGTCTAGAATAAGGGCCCCCAGTGCTTTTCCAGGCCTAAAGCCCCAGCATGCATTATTATCACAAAGGCTGTGAGTTTGGGACACCCACTGATGACACAGCCAACATCAGATTTCAATTCCTAGAACATCCTCTCCCCTAAGGCAAGAACCACAAAATGAATCTTCCCCACTGTTTCTCTAACCCCCAGCAGAGTGCCAGGCACACTCATAAACATTCAGTAAATACTGCTGAATATGTTAGTTTTACCACCATCACAGGGATATAAGTAAAGGCTTGGGAGCACAGAATAGGAGCACATAACTCATGCGGCAGGGAGAGGAAGCATCAGTGAGGGCTTCTTGGGAGACAGACTCCTGAGTTGAAGCTCCAAGGGGAAGCAGGGAGAAACTGGTCAAGGCATACGTGACAGTGAGACCAAGTGTATCAGGAACTAGAGGGCAGCTCAGAGTCAAGCATAATAGAGGAAATAACCAGAGATGAGGTTGAAGAGTCAGCAGGGGCCAGATGGTAAAGAACATTGAAAGCCAGACCACAGTTTGGCACATCCCTGGGGCCACTAGAGCATCATTTCCCTCCTAACATTCATGGAATGTCTACTATGCACCAGGCACTGTCAAAGGCTCTTCTCTGCATTAACTTGTTCAAACCTAACAAGAAGCCTGGGAGGTAGAAATCAGTATCCTCTTCACTGGCGGAAGTGGAAACGGAGGCAGAGGGAGATGAAGTAAATTACTAATGTCCACACAGCCTACCCAGTGGTAGAACTGTGTTTATGCATGAACCCAGGTATGTACATTCTGGAACCCAAGCTGTTGGCCACTGTGCTATTCTCCAGCAAGAGTAATACAAGAGTCAGGCTTTATTTCAGAAAGGGTACTCTGGGGGCCAGTGTAGAAATCTGATCTGAGGTCAAAAGAGTTGAGCTCAGCAAGACATTCAGAAATGAGTAATTATCACCCAAAGAAGGGTGACAAGTGGATCAGCACTAACTGCAGAGCCTCACCGTGACAGCCTCTCTTAAACCACAGCTATGAAATTCCCGACATTTCAATGAGTCAAAGCCTCACGTCAAGCCTCTTAGTCGCAGGGGTTCAAGATTTGAACTTGGCTGTTGGTACAGCAAAATGACCAGGATACAATAGCAAATCACCTGTCATACCAATAACTTCCAATTTAAATGAGCAAAGACAATCAACTGATGGCAAACTCTGAGGTGAATCAGATCCTGAAATTATCTGACAATAATTTTACAGCAACCGTCATAAAACTCTTCCATAATCAATTACACATTGTCCTGAAATGAATGGAAAAATGGATAGTCTCAGCAAAGAAACAGAAGTTACAAAAAATCCAGAAGGAAATTATAGAACTGAAAAATGCAGTTACAGAAATTCTACAAACTTGCTGGATGGTAGAGTAGAGATGACAGAATAGAATTAGTGAACTTAAGGATAAAACAATAGAATTCTCCCTACCTGAACAACAAAGAGAATATAGAAGGAAGAGCCTCAGGAACCTATGGGGCAATAAGAAAAGATCCAGCATTCATACAATCAGAAGTCAGGACAAGAAGAAAGAGAATAAAGGGCTGAAAGTATTGGAAGACATATGACTGACAGCTTTTCAAACCTGGTGAAAGAAACAAATCTATGAATCCAAGAAACTGGCCAAATACCACAAAAGATAAACAGAAAAAAAAAATAATGCCAAGATACATGATAGTAAAACTTTAAAACTCAACACAAAGAAAAAAGTCTTGGAAGCAGCCAAAGAGAAACACGAAATTACCAAATTACCTGAAAGAGAACGCCTGTTCAGATAATAGGAGGTTTCTCATTTGGAAACCACTAAAGCCGGAAAGAAGTGGCACAATGTTTTTCAAGTGCTGAAAAAAAATCAGTCACAAATTCTGTATCTGATGAAACCATCCTTAAGAAATGGGAAGGGAATAAAAACATTCTCAAACAAAGGAAAAATTTAAAGTTTGCCACTACCAGTTGTATACTTAAAAACTGGCTGTGAGGAAGTTCTCCAAACAGAAAGGAAATAATAAAAGAAGCAGTCTTGGAGCATTAGTAAGGAAGAAGAAACAACAGAAAAAGCAGAAATATGGGAACATAAATAGACTGTTATTTTTGTCATTAATGTTATGTCATATCTGATTATTGAAACAAAAGGTATAACACCATCTGATACCCATGACAATGTTTGAAAGTGGAGAAGGTAACGAATCTTTGGTAGAATCTAAAAGAAGGCAGGTATTCATACTTCATTTGAAGAGCTAAAATGCTGATACCAGTAGAAACCCTTAAGTCTCATAGGTATACATTGTAACAACCAAAACAACTTCTACAAAAACTCTACCAACAGATATGTTTAAAATATTATATATAAATTAATATGGAATTCTAACAAATATTCAAGTAATCTTCAGAAATTCAATAAAATAAAAACAGATGAATGAAAACTAAATATATAATAGGAAGCAAATAATAATAAAGGGGTAAATTTAATGTTAATGGTATAAATACAGCAATCAAAAGACAGAGATTGGAAGAGTGGGTTAAAAAACACAAATTATAAGCTGCTTACAAGAAACCCACTTCAAATTCAGTGACATAGTTTGAAAGCTATACCATGCAAAAATCATATTTTTAAAAAAAATCTGACAAAGTAGACTTCAGCACAAAGATTATCACTAGAGACAAAACAGAACATTTCACAATGATAAAAGGACCAATCCACCAGGAAGATGTAAAATCTGCTCAGTATGTGCACACTTAACAACAGAGTTTTAAAATCCATAAAACAAAATTGATAAAGCTGAAGGAAAAGACGTATTCATGATTATGGTTAGACGCTTCAAACCATATGTCTCTCAGCAACTGAAAGAACTACTAAACAGAAAATTAGCAAAGCTACAGAAGATCTGAACAACGCAATCAATCAGCAAAATCTAATTGACATTTATGGGAGAAAAGTGTGGGTTTTTTTATCCACTGTGCCAATCTCTGCCAACAACATCAGAATACATACTCTTTCAAGCAACCATAGACCATTCATTAAGATAAATTTTATACCGGGCTATGAGACAAACATCAGCAAATACAAATGAATTGAAATCATACAGGGTATTCTCTGATTGTAACAGAACCAAAGTAGAAATCAGTAATGGAAAGACAACTGGAAGATCCCTAAACATGCAGAAATCAAACAACACATCCCTTTAAAAATCCATGTATTAAAAAATACATAAAGATGAATGGAAACAAAAATACATCATATTGAGGTTGTATAAGATACAGCTGAAATAGCACTGAAAGAATAAATTATAGTATTAAATGCCTACACGAGAATCAAGAAAAGATCTCAGATCGACAATCTAAGTTCTTACCTCAAGACGCTAGAAAAAGAAGCGTAAAATACAGCCAATAAAAGCAGAATTAAGAAAATGATGAAAAGAGCAAAAAAGTCAATGAAACTGAAAACAGGAAAATAAGTAAAATCAATGAAACAAAAAGCTGACTCTTTAAAAAAATGATAAGGTTGATAAACCTTTAGCAAATAAGGAGATACAAGAAAAAGAAAAATAGAGAAGACACAAATCACTAATATTGGGGATGAAATAGGAAATACCACTGTAGGTCATGCAGCTATTAAAAGGATAGTAAGAGATTGAACAACCTTATGCTCACAAAATAGAAGAACTGGACCAAATCCTCAGAAGCCATAAACTACTAAAGGCAAGCCAAGATAAAATGGATAATCTGAATAACCCAATAGCCACCAAACAAATTAGATTATGATGTTTAAAATTTTGGAAAAAGAAGTCTTTCAGCCTGAGTAGTTCCACTGGAGAATTCTACCAAATTTTTAAAGAAGAATAACATCAATATTATACAATTTCTTCAGGAAAATAAATAACATCTACACAAAACCACAGCTGACAAATTATTTAGTGGTAAAACACTGTGTGATTAGGAACAAAAAATACAAAAGATTAGGAAAAAGGCAAGGATATGCTTGATCTCATTTCTCTTACTTGACATTGTACTGGAATTTATAGCTGCTGCAATAAGGTAAGAAAAAGAAATAAAAGGTATATACTTTGTAAAAGAAGAAATAAAACTATCTGTATTTATAGATGACATAATTGCCTACAGAAAATCTCAAAGGATCTAGAAAATATCTCCCAGAGCTAGTAAATGTGTTCAATAAGTTCTCAGGTTACAAAGTTAACACACAAAAATCAATCATATTTCTACAAGCTAACAAAACATGCAGAAATCAAATTTAAAAACACAATACCATTTACAGTCACACTAAAGAAAATAATATACTTAGCTATACACTTAAAAAAATACATATGGAATCTATATACTGAAAAATACAAAATACAAGAGAAATTTTAAAAGACAATATTCATGGATTTGAGTGTTCAACTTAGTAAAGATATCAGTTCTCACCAAATTGATATGCTGATTTAATGTAATTTCTATCAAAATCCCAGCAGATTTTTTGTATACATAGCCAAATTCATTCAACTTAAATGGAAAAATACAGGCTCTAGAAAGTTAAATCAATCTTGACAAAGAAGAATGTGGGAGGAATCACTCTAGCTGGTATTAAGGCTTACTATTCAGGTACATTAATTAAGACACCATGGTATTAATAGAGGGATACATACATCCAAGGAAAACCAAGAAATAGGCCCACACAAACATGTTCAATTGATTTTTGACAAAGGTACAAAAGCTATTCAATGGAGGAAGATTATTTTATTCACCAAACAATGCTAGAACAATTACACATCCATAAACAGAAGAGAAATCTCAACACACTTTCTATATAACTAAAAATGAATAATATACATAAATGTAAAGCACAAAACTATAAAACTTTCAGAAGAAAATAAAGGAAAAAATCTTCCTGACCTAGGGCAAAAAGTTGTTGTTGTTGTTTTCATTTTTGTTTTTATTTTTTCTGAGATGAAGTCTCACTCTTTCACCCAGGCTGGAGGGCAGTGGTATGATTGCAGCTCACTGCAACTTTTGCCTCCCAGGTTCAGGTGATCCTCCTGCTCACCCTCCCTAGTAGCTCGGATTACAGGCACCCACCACACCTGGCTAATTTCCGCATTTTCAATAGAGATGAGGTTTCGCCATGTTGGCCAGGCTGCTCTCTAACTCCTGACCTCAAGTGATCTGCCTGCCTCGGCCTCCCAAAGTGCTGAGATTACAAGCATGAACCACCACTCCCAGCCAGAGTTCTTAAACACCGAAAGTGTGATCCATAGCAGAAAATAAATTGATAAAGTAGACCTCACTGGAGTTTAAAACTTTGCTTTTGTAAAAGCCTATGTGAGGAGGATTCCTTTGACCGTGTAAAAACGGCCTTTGTCATGAGAAAGCAGACTTGAGAGACACAAATAATCTCCCAAGCAGGGACAGCAGGACTCTCCAGGAAAGGACTCACAGAACTTGATCCAAGCAAGAAGGAAGAAGAAGACTAAAACCTTCTCCCAAGCCACACCTGGACAAGGGTTTCCTTTCAGTCGCTTAACAGAGAAACATTGGAGATGTGTATAGAAACTTCATCATCTCATTCATTCATTCATCTGTTCATGCATCATGCATTTATTGAGTACCTCTATGTACCTTATACGTTCCTATGTGCTGGGACCAGAAATGGACAAGATGGACAAAGCCTGTTTGTTCCATAAGGGACATGTGATCCCTGTGGCCCCTGCTGCAGTGGAAGAGAAGAACGGAGTTGTCACATCTACTCATAACTGCCTTAGCCAGAAATGATTCATGTTACTTCTGCTCACAGTCCACTGACCATTACTAGTCACATGATGACACCTTATCTGCAAAGCATGCTGGGAATTATAGGGTTATTTGGTGTATACTATCTTGGGGCACAAGTTCCATTGAATATTGTTCAAAGTGTGTTGCCCTGAATCGCCCTTATGGGAAATTGTCTAATTGTCTACAGTTTTCTTCTCACAGGTTGACTTTATGTTTCTCAAAAAATTCTTCAAACAAGTTCATAAATCTACGAGTCAAGAAACCACTGCAGGTAACACTACACACAGCTACACAGATGGGGGAAGGGCCAAATGATCATCACAGTCAAGATCTTCTCAGAAAGAGTCAAATCAGAAAAACAATTCCTTGGGGAATTTTGCCTCACAAGATTTAACTTTTCCTCTGGGTGACAGAACACCACCCTTCTCCTGGATGTGACAGGAAGGGAAAGGAGAAACAAGATTGGGGTAAAAGCCAGAGTCTCCAAGTGAAGCCTCATGAATGGGAAAGAGCAGGCGTTAGCTCTGAGTCAAGTGTCGGATGGCAGTGACTGAGTGGCCAGGCTTGGAACCTGCATTAAATGTGACAGCAAGCAAACCAGGAGACACGGCCAATCCATCACATCGCCTTACCCAAAGGATGTTTACACCTCTAGGTTACCAGCATCAGCTTCCCAGGAGGCTTCAGGAGCCAGGAAATCAAAGGTTACAGTCATGAGCCTGGAAAAGACCCCAGAGCAGTTTCCACAACTTAACACTGGTGCGTGCTCCTGCAAAGCTCCCAATGATGGCACCACTGCACTCCAGCCTGGGTGCAGTGAGACAGAGACCCTGTCGCAAAAGAAAAAAGAAAAGTCTAAGTGGGGAGTGAAATGGGTCGTATTGAAAAACGCAGGCTCTGGAGTAGTTAAACCAATCCTGACAAAGAAGACGAAAATGGGAGGAATCACTCTATCTGACGTGAAGGCTTACTGCGCAGTGACGTTAATCCAGACATTGCCATATTGGTGGGAGCCCTCCAAAAAGACGTGTTGAAGCTGTGATCCCTGGGACTTGTAAATGTGACCTTATTTGGAAATTGGGTCTTTGCAGGTATCATCGAGTTTACACAAGGTCATTAGCGTGGGCCCTAATCCAATAGGACCGGTGTCCTTACAAGAAGAGGGAAATTTGCACAAAGACGCACAGGGAGAATGCCATGTGAGGAAGGAAGCAGAAAGTGGAGGACGCATCTGCAACGCTAAGGAATGCCCAGGAGTGCCAGAAGCTGGAAGAGGCAAGAGAGGGTCCTCCCCTGGAGGACTTGGAGGGAGCATGGCGCTACCAATGCCTCGACTTTGGACTTCCGACCTCCAGAACTGCGAGACAATGCATTGCTTGGTTTTAAGCCACTCAGTTTGTGGTATTTTGCTACCTCAGCCCTGGGAAACTATGACAGGAGTTTTTCGCCCCAGTCGTTAGAAGGGTAAACTGAGCCACAGATGGGAAATGTCTGCCTAAGTCCACGCAGCCGTAAGTGGAGGAGTGGGCTGCATTACCAGGCCTCTGGCTTCCAGGTGACCACCCTCAGAGAGAATCAGCAGAGATGTGGACTCCTCCAAGACCCTGGAGGAGTACTAATCCCTGCCAGAGCTTTCTTCACTATGAGGAAGGGATCTGTTTTCCTCTTCCAGATGTAAAGAGGAATTTTAGGCCAGTTTTGAGGCTGACACTTCGTTGGCTCCTGAAGGCAGTTGGGTGAATTCAAGGCTGAGGGAGGTGGAGACACCTCCCTGGTCCTCAACTCAGGGACCCTGCGAAATGTGTCTCATGTCAGGCCCCTTCACCTGCCCCACAATCACTGACCCATTTAGGCCCTTATTCCCTCCCTTCTGAACTAGAGTCTGAGCCTCCTCGCCAGCCACCCACTGTTCCCACCTTCAGCAAGCCCTTGCCCAGCACTGACTGGGTACCAGGGCCCATGGCTGGTGCTGAGGCCAGGGTGGACAGCACTGAGGTTCCTGATGTGGATTTATATCATTTGCAGTGAAATGAGATGCAGAAAATGAATCCATGACACAAGACAGCACATTGCAGGCAGAAGGTCAGAAGAACTCAGAGCCCGGAGATCTGCAATGGGAAAGTACTGGGCATGATCGCCAAACACCCAGAAAGTTCCTCAGGCTGCAGCAGGATGAGGAGGGCATAGAAGGTCCCAGAGATGGCAGACAGATCAGGTAAAGGCCTTAGAGGCCTCAGGAGGGGCCTTGAAAGAAAGCTAGGTGACCTGAGAGTTGAGGGAAGTGAGGGGATTTGAGTGTTGGTGGGAGGGAGGGGATTTGAGTGTTGAGGGAAGGGAGGTGACCTGAGT
>PVKV010020531.1:0-39587 GCA_004027835.1 Alouatta palliata | reverse complement strand
GCTGGAGTGCAATGGCGCGATCTCGGCTCACCGCAACCTCCGCCTCCTGGGTTCAAGCAATTCTCCTGCCTCAGCCTCCCGAGTAGCTGGGACTACAGGCACGTGCCACCATGCCCAGCTAATTTTTGCATTTTTAGTAGAGACGGGGTTTCACCTTGTTGACCAGGATGGTCTCGACCTCTTGACCTTGTGATCCACCCGCCTCGGCCTCCCAAAGTGCTGGGATTACAGGCGTGAGCCACCGCGCCCAGCCGAGATATGAGCTTCTTATTCCTGTTAAATGAGTCAGTCAAGATGGGAATGATAATTCATTTCCTCTTAGTTGCGTGGGAAATGACAGCACCTCTGACAGGGTTGCAGGACGTGCCAGTACTCAGGGCTGGTGTCAAGTGTCGCATGATATACCTAGGTTCTTGCATGAAGGAGAATATTCTCTGGGAAGAGATGAACCATCTTTGTCTTTGTAGTTGATTCCCACATCTCAGGTGTGAATTTCTCTGATCCTTTGTGCCATTGAGCTATTATTTCTTCTAAAACACCACACGTCCTGGAAAGAAAAGAAAGTCATCAGGTAGGTAGGTAGATGATATGTGCAGTCACAAATACTTTTTTTGTTTTTTGTCTGTTTGTTCGTTTTTGAGGCAGAGTCTTCCTCTGTTGCCTAGGCTGGGGTGCAGCGGTGTGATCTTGGCTCACTGCAACCTCTGCCTTCTGTGTTCAAGTGATTTTCCTGCCTCAGCCTCCCCAGTACAATTTTGTATTTTTAGTAGAGACGGGGTTTCACCATGTTGGCTAGGCTGGTCTCAAACTCCTGATCTCAAGTGATCCATCTGCCTTGGCATCCCAAAGTACTGGGATTACAGGCATGAGCCACTGCACTGGGCCTTAAAATTCTTTTTCAATTAAATTCTTGGTTCAAAGAAATAGAAGCAGAGGACCATTCTGTGTGCACTGAAGGTTGTTTGAAGCCCCTCCCTCTCCTCCTTCCCTCCTGTCCCTCTCCTCGACCTCCTTCTCCACTTCCCCTCTCTCTTCTCCATCTCCCCTCCCCCTTCCTTCCCTCTTCCCCCTATTGCCCACTCCTCCTCCTTGGTCCACTTCCCCTCCCTCTTTCCTCCTCCTCCCCTCCCCCTTCCTGCCCCCTCCTCATCTTCTCCTTCTCTCCCACTGTGTCTCCCCATCTCCAGGGCAAAGCATGGCCAGGAGGTATGGGCTATAAAGCACACAATATCTAAAAGCTATATTACTGCTCAGGGAAAAGAGAATGTCTGTGGTTTTGCCCACCAGATTTCCATTAACAGGATTCATCTTAGATCAGCGTGATTGAAACTAATAGAGAGCTTGCCACAGCTTCTAACTCTGCCTTTCATGGAGGATCCCTGTGGGCGTGTTGAGCTGCAACTGCTAGGATAAGGATCAGTTCTGGAAATAGCTTTGGAGGTGTTAGGATGATGACTCTTTTATGGCAGACCATTAACAACTACATCAAATTGCCCATCTGAATTATGAACTGCAGTAGCCAATAGCTATTGCAGGTCAAGTCACGCATAATTGCCAGGGCATTTTTATGTGAACTTTGCCAGTCACGTCTTGATGTGGTCCCATAAGATTATATCACCATATTTATGCTGTACCTTTTCTATGTTTGGCTATATTTGTAGACACAAATACTTCCCATTGTGCTACAACTACCTGCAGTATTCAGTAGGTAACTTGCTGTGCAGGTCCGTAGCCTGTGCGCAGTAGGCTCTCCCATTTAGCCTAGGTATGTGGTGGGCGATACCATCTGGGTTTGTGTAAATGCACTCTATGATGTTTCCACAACGCAATTACCTAACAACACACTCCTCAGAACATATCCCCAAGGTGAAGCAACACACGACTGTGTATTTCAGAGCTCCTACGAATTTGCCTACATTAAAAGTGATTGGGGGCCAGGTGCAGTGGCTCACGTCTGTAATCCCTGCACTTTGGGAGGCCAAGGCGGGTGGATCACATGAGGTCAGGAGTTTTAGACTGGCCAACAAGGCGAAACTCTGTCTCTACTAAAAATGCAAAAATTAGGTGGGCAGGTGGCAGGCGCCTGTAATCCCAGCTACTCAGGAGGCTGAGGCAGGAGAATCACTTGAACCCAGGAGGCAGAGATTGCAGTGAGCCAAGATCGTACCATTGCACTCCAGCCTGGGCAACAGAGCAAGACTCCATGTCAAAAAAAAAAAAAAGTGATTGGGGTAGGGTGGGGGGGCGTGTAGAACAGTTGGTTAGAAATAGTAGTATATTCTACCAATGTTAAACATCAATTTGGACAACAGTAAGTCTGCTTGTGCACAGGTTGTGTCTCTGAAACATCTAAGGAGCGAGTTCTCAATCCGAGATCATTTTCAAGTTTCTGTAAAGCAGCCAGGAGGTTGGCTGGATGACCTCACAAATCCTCTTCCTACGCTAACATTCTTCTATCTGATGGGAAGAAACCCAGAGAAACCAGACACAATTGTGCAAAGACATTCTTTTTAAAGGTGTTACCCAATATTTGTTCAACTTTTTGTTTTTTAAGCAGAGCCTTGCTCTGTCACCCAGGCTGGAGTACAGTGGCATGATCACAGCTCACTGCAGCCTCGACCTCACGGGCTCAAGCGATCGTCCCACCTTAGGTGCACGCCACCATGCCCAGCTACTTGTTTTTTCTTTTTTGTAGAGAACAGATCTCACCGTATTGCCAAGACTAGTCTCAAATTCATGAGTCCAAGCAGTCCTCCCCCGTCAGCCTCCCAAAGTTCTGGGATTACAGGTGTAAGCCACCAAGCCCAGCCCAATTTCTGTCTTTCAATCCAAATACAGAATATGTCATCAAACTTAACTGACTGCTTCATGCACACAAGGTGCTTCTCACCCGAATGTCCCAGAGCTGGCTCGCAGGCAGCAGGCTGCCTTGTTTACCTGTGTCTCTCTACCAGCCAGCACAGTGCCTGTCACCAAGGAGGAACTCAATAACCGGTGATTGAACAAGTGATTGAAAAACTTCACTGGATAGATGGATGCACAGTGTCTGGTGCTAGGATCAGAAGGTGGAGTAACTTAGGAAGACAGCGTAGCCCACTGGGATCCAGGAAGACAGGACAGCTGGAATCAAATGAAAGGCACCGAGAGAGCTTTTGGCTGAGGGACTGAAGTGCAGCTTCTCTGTTACAATTATACCTGGATTGCCTGGGCAGGGCCCACTCTAAAGCTCTTAGTTTCTTATACAAGGGCCTGTTACCTGCTGATCTGAGCTACATCCCCTCCAGGAGGCAGGCATCTTTGTGTGTTTTGAGTAGCTTCCATGCCTTGTGCATACATCTATTATTAATACCAATGAGGGTGGATCCTGAGCCAGGAGGAGGAAGCCAGCGGCTGAGAGGCCGGTAGGCAGCAGCAGTCCCAAGGGGCTACACTGCTCCCTGAAAGCGGTTGTGCAGCTGGACAGGTGGGGCGCAGAGCCATGAAGCTGGACAGCCTCAGTGTCCTCTACAAAGGCGAGCCTGAGGCAGTGCCACCCAAAGCCGCCTACAATAACGTGGCTTCCTTCAGCTTCTTCCAGAGATCCACTGTTCAGGAATTCATGACCTTCACGAGTCAACTGATTGTGGAGCACTCATCCAAAGGCACTAGAGCTTCAGTCAAAGAACAAGACTACCTGTGCCATGTCCATGTCCGGAATGACGGTCTTGCAGGTGTGGCCATTGCTGACAGTGAACGCCCATCCCAGGTGGCCTGTACCTTGCTGGAGTACTTACTAGACAAATTCTCCAAGCAAGTCAACAGGACAGACTGGCCAGGAGGATCCCCTGCTACAATCCATTCTGCAGCCCTGGATGGTCATCTCAGTAGATACCGGAACCCATGGGAAGCTGACCCCATGACTAACGTGCAGGCCGAACTAGACGAGACCCAAATCATTCTGCACAATACCTCGGAATCTTTGTTTGAGCAAGGTGAGAAGCTAGGTGGGTTGGTGTCCAAATCCGAGGTGCTGGGAACGCAGTCTAAAGCCTTCCATAAAACTGCCCAGAAACACAGCTCATACTATGCAATCACGTGATGCAGCCCACCAGAGGCCCAGCGCTGGAAAGACAGGCACCATCATTCACATCACAGCTGCAGCCCCCAGAGAAGAAGAGACAGCCCTAGACGAGGACCCAGAGTGGGCCATTTTTATTTCGAAGTTCCCAGGAGAAACAGGGATGGTGGAAGGATGGGAATGTTCAAATTAATATGTGTGGTAGTGATTCTTAGAAAGAATTTGAGGTCCCCAAAGGTGTATTTTTGGGCAAATGAAACCATAAACTCCAACAGGCTTCTGGAAAAAAAAAAAAAAAGAGTATCAATATGTTTCTAGAACAGCGCCTGGCACATAGCAGATACCTCTTGTGGTTATTGAAGAAATGGACATATTCAGAATGAGAAGGTTCACTCTGCGTCTGAGGGGAGAACCATTGCTTTTCGACCAACACAATATTTGTTGTGGTGCAGAGCAGCTGCACATTGGGAAACACGGATTCCATGTGACTCGTGTGCACTGATGGCTGCACACTGGCTCTACGGGGAAGCGTTAGTGGTCAGAAACAGCTGCCTGGGGGGCTAGCCTGCTTCGCCGCTCATGAGTTATGGGCCAGTTGTAACCACCCAAGGGATTCACCTTGCCTGCTGCCTAGACAGAGCTGATTCATCAAGTCAGGGGAATTGCAACAGACAAAGAGTAATTCATGCAGAGCTGGCTGTGTGGGAGACCGGAGTTTTATTATTTCTCAAATCAGTCTCCCCAAGCATTCTGGAAGCAGAGTTTCTAAGGACAACTTGGTGGATGGGGGAAAGCCAATGAGCCGGGGGTGCTCATTGAACTGGGATGAAATCACAGGGAGTCAAAGCTGTGTTTTTGCTCTGAGTCAGTTCCTTGGTGGGAGCCACGAGACCAGATGAGCCAGTTAATCCATCTGAGCGGTGCCAGCTGATCCATCAAGTGCAGGGTCTGCAAAATGTCTCCAGCACTGATCTTAGGAGCAGTTTATGGAGAGTCAGAATCCTGTAGCCTCCAGCTGCATGACTCCTAAACCATCATTTCTAATCTAGTGGCTAATGTGAGTCCTACAAAGGCAATCTAGTCCCCAGGCAAAAAGGAGGTCTGCTTTGGGAAAGAACTGTTATCATCTTTGTTTTATAAACTATAAAGTAAGTTTCTCCCAAAGTTAGTTCCGTCTATGCCCAGGAATGAACAAGGACAGCTTGGAGGGTTAGAAGCAAGATGGAATCGGTTCAGTTAGATCTCTTTCACTGTCTCAGTCATAATTTTGCAAAGGCGGTTTCACAGTTGCCTGGCCTCTGGATGCCTGTGTCCCTGCAGTGGTGTAGGCTTTAGTGACAGCACCTCCTCTCAGGGCTTTCATGAGGAGTAAATAAACTAATAGGCATAAAGTACTTGGAAAAGAGCCTGTTCTAACTAGTAGGTATATGGAAGTGGTGATTATTAGAGCTGGTCTGGATCTCTTGCACTTGCTGAAATTGTATGCAATTCCTAGGTGAAAAAAGATGAATGTTGGATTATTTTACCAATATGGAAGCAGACAGGTTGTTTAGTGCCCTGAATAGTCATCCAAATGGCTTCACATCCTGCTAGCCCCAAAGGGTCGGGAGGAAGCCAGCTCTGATATCTGGCAAAAATGTTTGCAGTCACTGCCCTTCCCTCAGAAAGCCAGCACTGCAGAGAGAACTCAAACGCACAGATCGAGTCATGATTCCAGCACCATCTGAATTAAAGCTAAAATATAGCTTTAATTTAGCTATATTTTTCAAATATTTGTCAAATATTTCATCTTCATGTAGTAAGAAGTTTTTCCCGGGGCCGGGTGTGTTGTCTCACGCCTGTAATCCTAGCACTTTGGGAGTCTGAGGCAGGAGGATCACTTGAATTCAAGAGTTCAAGACCAGCCTGGCAACATCAAAAAATAAAAAAATAACCAGGAGTAGTGGCATGTGCCTGAAGTCCCAGCTACTCAGGAGGCTGAGATGGGAGGATCACTTGAGCCCTGGAGGTCACAGCTACAGTGAGCTGCATGATTGTACCACTGCACTCTAGGCTGGATGACAGAGTGAGACCATGTCTCAATAAAAAAAAAAAAAAAAAAAATTAACTTTAAACACATTCGCCCAAGCATAAATCTGGAAACTAAATAATTTCTTTATTTAAAAAAAATTTTGACAGGCCCATGTAATGATGATATAGATTGATACATACTGGAAAGAAAATGTCTTCACCATATGACAAATTTGTTTAAAGTACTGAAAATGTGTGTTTTACATGATACAAGGTTTTAAAAATGAAATAAGCCCAGGCATGGTGGCTCGCCTGAGATCAGGAGTTCAAGACCAGCCTGGCCAACATGGTGAAACCTCGTCTCTACAAAAAATATGAAAATTAGCCGGGCGTGCTGGTGAGCGCCTGTAGCCCCAGCTGCTCTAGAGGGTGAGGCAGGAGAATCGGTTGAACCCAGGAGGCAGAGGGAGGTGGCAGAGAACCAAGATCGCTCCACTACACTCCAGAGCAAGATTTCGTCTCAAAAATTAAAAAAAAAAGAAATAATATTCTGTCTCTACACATACGTGTGCGCGTGCACACACACACACACACACATACACACCACTCAGGTTTAAATAGTAATTATATGCATATAGTTCTTGATTGATATTAATGACTTATTGCCTCTGTGAATTTTTAAATTTTTCTACAATGAATATGTAACACTTTTTTTTTTTAGTGACCCTTGGTGCTAAAGAATATGTAACACTTTTAAAGAAAGAAGTGCCAAAACACACACACATACACACACACACACACACACACACACACACACACAGAGAGAGAGAGAGAGAAAACAGAGCAGAAGGAATTAGTTTCTAGTAGATGAATTTCAAAGCAGAAATCTTTGCTTTATGGGGGCGGGGGTGTGTCACTGACCCCTCTATCATGTTGCCCCTCCCCCCATTCCCCACTCAGATACTCTCTCAGAACCCCCAGTGTCACCTTGGGGAGACATGGCTGCCCTGTCCCACCCTGGAGTCATAGGGTCCTCCCCCTCTGAGCGACGTGAGAGTTGGCATGCTACGTCATCATCTGTTTTTTGGCAGCCAGCCCAGTGCTCGGATGGCTAAGAGATGATACCCTAGAACAAATAAACAGGAAAGAGAAAGAAGCAATTCACTTGGATGACATCCAATGCAGACATGAAGAAAGAAGCCACACCACCCTAAAGAACAAGTGATAGCGCCGGGCAGAACAGGCTCCGCTGGGTATAAGAGGCAGATGTTGACCTGTCACAAGCGGCATCAAAGAAAGTTGCTCTGAGGGCATGGGCCAGCTTTAATAGCTCACCATTCCATCTTGGAGGTGGGTTTCCCACTCTAGTGGAATGTTCATTAGACTTGCTGACAACATTTTATGTCAGATAAAATGTTGTATAGACTGAACGGCAAGTCAAGACTGTAGCGGTGTGATCAAGAAAGGAACTGCAGGCTGGGCTCGGTGGCTCATGTCTGTAATCCCAGCACTTTGGGAAGCAGAGGCAGGCGGATCACCTGAGGTCAGGAGTTCGAGACCATCTTTACTAAAAATACAAAACCGCATCTTTACTAAAAATACAAAATTACCCAGGCGTGGTGGCACATACCTATAATCCCAGCTACTTGGGAGGCTGAAGCAGGAGAATCGCTTGAACCTGAGAGGTGGAGGTTGCAGTGAGCCGAGATCACACCACTGCACTCCAGCCTAGGCAACAAGAGTGAAACTTGGTCTCAAGAAAAAAAAAAAAGAAAGAAAGAAAGTGCAGGCCCGAGGCAGTGGCTCACGGTTGTAATCCCAGCACTTTGGGAGCCCAAGGCAGGCGGATCACTTGAGGCCAGGAGTTTGAGACCAGCCTGGCCAACATAGTGAAACCCCATCTCTACCAAAACACAAAAATTAGCCAGGCCATAGTGGCACATGCCTGTAATCTCAGCTACTAGGGAGGCTGAGACATAAGAATCACTTGTACCCAGGAAGTGGAAGTTGCAGTAAGCCAAGGTCACGCCACTGCACTCCAGCCTGGGTGATACAGTGAGATATTGAAAAAAGAAAAGAAAAGAAAAAGAGGCGAGGAGGGGAGGGGAGGGGAATGAAGGGGAGGGGAGGCGCAGGAGTACACAGTTTAATGTGACATTAACATCTTGGCAAACTCGGTTAATGAAACACGTTGGTAAGCAGAAGGACGCTGACATAAACTCTGAAGCTCAGAATTCAAGGGAAGTAGGGAATTCCAGGGCCTGAGGAGAGCAAAACCAACCAGGAAGAGGCAACGCTCTCGAATTCACTTCCAATGAACCTTTCCAGGGCCCTTCATTTAAGCAGCTGGAATATCATTTAACAACCATCCTGTCAGCCTTTGGAAACGGGAGAACTGCATTTCATTTCAGGGACTGAACACTGGGTTCCGGACTACATTTATTCTCCATATAAACAGCCTGTTTTGAGAATCCTGTGTTTACTGTACAATACCGACTCGGGTCACAGTAAATTCATTTCCGTCGTGAAAGGTTTTAAGTATTCAGAGAAGGTTAAGAAGAATAAAAAGCTTATAACAAAACAACCTCTGTTTTCAAAGTGCTAGATGATGAAAAATGTGATGTGAAAAATCACTAAATTCTATTTTAAACATCCGAAGTTCGTAAGGAGAGACTCAGTCAAGGGAAAGGAAGTACCAAAGTCAATGACAGAGTAATGAGAACTTCTCGGCTCCGATGCTAGTGGGTAAATCAGCAACATGTTTGTACAAGGAAACCAGGCACCTGCACGATTTCCTAAATGCTGCCTCAGTTGGAGAAAGTGATATAGAACCTAAATACCTTGGATGTCTAATAACTACAGGTATTTTGAGAAGAGGAGAAAATCTTTGCCTAGCAAAACCCTGATTCTCAGGCATCCACATCTCCAGAACTCAAGCTTTCAAACTGGGTCCCGATCAGGAGATACTAATCACACACACACACACACACACACACACACACACACACACACTGACATATGAAGATACCCTGGATATTTTTGCATCTCTTTCTTTTTTTCTGAGACAGAGTCTTACTCTGTCACCCAGGCTGGAGTGCAGTGGCACGATCTCAGCTCACTGTAACCTCTGCCTCCCAGATTCAAGCAATTCTCCTGCCTCAGCTTCTCAAGTAGCTGGGATACAGGCATGCACCACCACACCCGGCTAATTTTTGTGTTTTAGTAAACATCTTTCGTCGAGATGGGGTTTCACCATGTTGGCCAAGCTGGTCTTGAACTCCTGACCTTATGATCCGCCCACCTTAGCCTCCCAACGTGCTGGGATTACTGGCATGAGCCACCGTGCCCGGCCTGCCTCTCTTTATTTTCTAAATCAATTAAACATGGTGTGGCCCTCAGCCCCGGGCCTGGTAGATAATCTAGTCTGAGCCATGTTTTGGGGATTCCACTCTCCACACCCTGTTGGGCTCATGTAGGAACTCCTGGGCCTGTGCAGTCCACAGAAGTCCAACTGGAAGAAGGGCCTATGGATCTAGGGTTGCTGGCATGACCCAAGTGGCCTCACAAAGGTGGGTGGCACCTCTTCTTCCTGGCTGAGCCTTAACATGAACATCTGAGCTAAGAAGCCTAGGCTTTCAGGAGGTGCTGGCAGCTCTCCAGGGGCAAGTCAGGTGCCCATTCAAGATGTTGCGGGCACACAGGACACCGTCCTACCCCCCACCGCCCTACCCCCCACCGCCCGCCCCAAGGAAATCCCCCAAAGGCCTAAACCCAAGCCATCCACCTTGACTCCTGGCTGCACCCTCCCCTCTTCCTGTTCGAAAGCAGCCTCCTTCCTTCCCATGGGTGGTGGAAGGGATGTGTGGGAATTATTTCACCTACTAACTTCCCTCCCTCAACAAGAAGAATAACCAGACTCTAGCCCAGATATTACAAACCAGATGCCTGAGGGCAAAACTCTGAGTTGTTGTAGCCATACTCTAGTTTTACTGCTTGCCAACACTTAACAACATCTAGAATTTTCACATAAAAACCCAGCTTCCTATCTTCAGGTGCTCTGGCAACACCAGGCCCACAGTCCCAGAAGCCGGGACAGGTTGGAGCTGATGAACAGCGTTCCATGGGGCGTGTGTTCTCTGCTTTGCCACAATCTCCACTCCTCCCTATCGCCGCACCAGGAACACTTCACAAGTTTACATAACCTACCTGACCCCTGTGAGATGTGAACTTTGCCATCCTCCTTCAAGGTCTCAAAGGTTTGGCAGCTTTTCTGGGATTCGGAAAAGAGTGATTACCATTTCTTTCTTTCAGATTTCCAAAGAACAAGGCAAATCATGACATGTCTGTAGCTTCTCCTGTCGCTACATCCACGTGGAGGCCCTCACTGGGAAAGCAGGGAAGCTGGACACAGGCGCCCAGTTTCCCATCTCACGTGGCCCACAGCAGTGGCCACCTACATGTTAAGGAAAAGATTATTCTCACCCTTGTTGTTTTTTTGTTTTTTTGATACGAAGTCTCCCTCTGTTGCCCAAGCTGGAGTGCAGTGGCACAGTCTTGGCTCACTGCAACCTCTATCTCCCAGGTTCAAGTGATTCCCCTGCCTTAACCTCCTGAGTAGCTGGGATTACAGGTACCTGCCACCACACCCAGCTAATTTTGTATTTTTAGTAGAGAAGGGGTTTCACCATGTTGGCTAGGCTGTTCTCGAACTCCTGACCTCAGGAGATTTGCCCGCCTCAGCCTCCCAAAGTGCTGGGATTACAGGTGTGAGCCACCACGCCTGGCCCTCACCCTTGTTCAAAGACAGACTTTACTGAGGACTATCATGATAGGGACAGGGACTACCACCATGGGGTTTTGCAGCAGGACAGCAAGATAGGAGAAAGGGGGCGTTGTTAGCCATGGAGCAGGGTGGGTGGCTCAGTGGAGGGAAAATTATTAAGATGAAACATCGTATCATGGGGATTCTGGCTGCACTGAACTAACAGGTTCTTTGAAGGCAGACCCAGGCTATGGCGGGGGGCAGGGATTTGGTCAGATACAGAGAGTGATCTGCTATTGAGGGTGGGGCGTTCTAGCTAAACTGACTTAGCAAGGTTCTTGCTAAAATTGGGCTTTTGAGGATATGTCCAAGGATGGAGCCTCATTGAGAAACAGCTCAGAGGAGGCTGGGCTAGAGTTTGGTCAAGGAGAGAATCTTTGTCACACATCTCCTCTCCTCACAGACAGACCTCTCTCCGAAATGCTAGAAGGACTGTGCCTGGCTGGCAATGGCTATTAAACGCCTGCCTCGTTTCTCGAAATTCAAGGAGATGGAAGGGAAGAGAGGAGAAGGCCAGGAGCGGGCAGCTCCTTAGAGCACAGGGAGGGGCCTGTGAACGGCAACCCTGGGTGGTCAGTCAGTCCCAACAGCAGAAAGAAGGGCGCTGGCCCCAAGGGGACAGGGGACTTGGAGTTTAACACTCAGAAGGAAGCAGCAGATTCTTCCCTCTGCACAGTGGTTGTCCAATGAGGGCATGTTACTGGCATGGGGCAGGGGCCAGCTGGAGGGGTGGCAGTCACAGTACAAGGTGGCACAACAATGGTGCGCCTCGGCTTCAGGCCTGGGTCCCATACCGAATATGTTGATATCTACATCACAACAACTGCAGGTGGGGGGTTGTATCTCACATCGCAGAACAATATTAGAGGCCGGATGCAGTGGCTCACACTGGGAATCCCAACACTTTGGGAGGCCAAGGCAGGCAGATTGCTTGAGCTCAAGAGTTCAAGACCAGCCTGGGCAATATGCCAAAACCCTGTCTCTACAAAAACACAAAACTTAGCTGGGTGTGGTGGTGTGTGCCTGTAGTCCCAGCTACTTGGGAGACCGAGGTATGTGGATTGCTTGAGCCTGGGAGGCAGAGGTTGTAGTGAGCCAAGATTGCACCGGTGAACTCCATCTTGGGTGACGGAGTAAGACCTTGTCTTGAAAAAAAAAAAAAAAAAAGGCAATGTACAGGCCGGGTTGGGAGGCTCACGCCTGGAATCCCAGCACTTTGGGAGGCCGAGGTGGGTGGATCACCTGAGGTCAGGAGCTCAAGACCAGCCAGGAGACGGAGGTTGCAGTGAGCCAAGATCATGCCACTGCACTCCAGCCTGGGCGACAGCAAGACTCCATCTCAAAAAAAAAGTAATGCTTTTTTTTTTGTTGGGTAACTTCACAGCCCTGAAAGACACTAGTGAGTTTTCCAATGTAACTGAATTTCAAAGAAGGCTTGAGAAAGAAACAGACCTTCCTCCTGGGCCCCCAGCGACCTTATACTCTCCAGCCAGTGGCGCTCTCCCAAGCACCTTTGCATAATGAATACAGTGCCCAGCCACAATCAGCACCATTTCTTCTATTAAACAGTGTGGAATCTACGACAGGTGTTATTGCTCACTGAGTGCAGTGCAGTATTCGTGGAGATACCCGGCCCGCTGGGGTGCAGACTGAGGAGGAAAGGCTAGGCTGGAGGGCAACCTTTCAAAGACTGGAGGTTGTTAAGGCCTCTGGTTGTATTGGACGGACAGCTGGCAGAGTGAGAAAGGAGTAACAGTCGTGTTAACTAGCATTTAGTAAGTACTTTCTCCATAAGAGACTCCATGGAAGTCACCTGATAAGTATTGTCTCGTTGCATCTTCCCCCAAATGAGGTCGGTACTATATTATCCTCATTTCACAGGGCAGGAAACTAAGGTTGAAGCAAGTTACATGACCTGCCCAGGCCTCAATGGTAATAAATGATAGAGCTGGGGTTTCAACTCAAGTCCCAGGAGTCTGGGAACAGCCAAACATAAGGAAAGGGCACAGGAGACAGAAATGAGAAGCTCCCAAAGTGGGTGACTTGAGAGGACTTTAGTGGGTGACTTTAAAGGGGCCGAGCTCTGGGTAGAGGAGGAAGGAGATTAAGCCTCGGGAGGGGCCCTAAGATGGCAGCAGAGGGGGAGACATTTCCAGGAAGCCGTGAAGGCTGAAAGCAAACTGTGGGCTGATGGGGAGTGAATGGGAGCTGAGGAAGTGTAGACACAGGGAACACGGACGCCTTTACCAAGAAGCCATGCTGTGGAATAAAGATCAACAGTAGCAAACCCCTTCGACGTGTCATTTCATTGTTAGGCAAACTGGAAGAGAGCCAAAAGCCACCAGGAGCCCAGTCCAAAGGTCACCTGCCCATCACACACAGCAGGCTTCTTGTGGTATGGACTGTTCACCCCAAATCAGCCTCTTCCCTGGAGCTAACGCCTATCCCGTTGCTGTATTTATAATCCCTTTCCTGCGTGCCAAGGTGCTGGAGGTAATTGTGCATGTCTGAGCTGGTCAGACATTGTGCAGCAGACTACATGCAGACACAGAATGTCCTGAGCACACCACGGGGGGCTGCGATCTGTCAGGAACTGCAGACACCAGAACGTTACTTCTAGGACTGCCACGTGTCTGCTGAAACATTCTCCATAAACGCCCATGTGAGCAATGCTTTTTGCCTTGGAAACATCTTTAACAGAGTCCGGTTTCTGAGGGATCAGGGAGAGTTGGTTTGTTTTTAGAAGGCAGCCATTCTTCACAAAATACACACGAAGATTGGCAGCTATCTACCTTCCAGGGCCCCCATGAGGGGCTAACTCCTCTCCTTCCAACTCCCCTACTTCCAAAGCAAGATGGAGTCTGGGGACAAAATCAGGGAAAAGAGAAACAGGATTTCTTCTCTCCCCACCCCCTGCCATCAAGCTACCAGAATTTTTAAGGGTAGAGATATGCTCAGATTTTCCCTGATGGGTTAAATATACTAAAAATACTCCATAATCCTCCAGCAGGATCATGCTGACTGGAGAAAAGCCTTTCTTTCTGCAATCCTCATAGCCCTCTTCTCTTCAAAGAAATCCGCAGAGCTGGAAAAGTATAGGAGACAAAAGAGGTAAAGACAAATCTAGGGCGAAAAGAAAGTGGAAACTTCCCAGCAGTGTTCGTGAATGCTAAGCCAAGCCCTGATTAATCAAACACTTTGAATGTGATTCCTAAAGTCAATCTTTTCTTTTTCATTACAAAAAAAAAAAAAAAATGCCTACAGTCTCACATTTTATACAACAGGGGTGAAAGAGAATTGAAAATGTTAATACAAACATATTTTACACCTAACTGGAGAGGACAAACATTTAAAGAAGTGAAACAGGCCTCCTCTGTGCTTTTCTTCAACGATTTGCTGATGTGGGCTTAGAAGAGAGTTAGAGAACAGATTACATACAAAGGAGGAGGGGAGGGCTTCTCTCGTCAGCTGTCGGTGAGAATTGGGAGTTTCGGGCTCAGGCCAGAGAGACGACCGCCCCTGCCTGGGAACCTCCACCTCTTGGCCTCAGGTTTTCCACCTGCACAGCCTCTTCCCACGTCAAACTGCTCTCAGGAAGGTCAATCATGGTGCTGGTGGTCACATATTCCCGGACGTTCCTGGGTTCAGTTGCTGCTCTGTCTTTTTAGATGCTAATTTTATGCTTCACTCAAAGATTTTCCAAAGAAAGAGGCTTTTAAGTAATGAAAGAATGAATAGGGTTTAAAGCCCTGGCAAGCTGATACGGATCAGTCTCTGGAAAGGTACAAAGCACGCTGCAGAACGGGTTTGGCTTGGAACTGAAACCACACATAGAAGAAAATGTGTGCAACAGAGGAGGGGTCACAGCCACAGGGAGCTTAGCAAGGGGCCCATTTCCCAGTATAGTTTGTTTATCTCAGAAGATTTCTTCCCTATCCAGGTATTATCATCACAGGAGACTGGGAAGAATCACCAGATGAAAATGCCTGCACTTAAATATTTAAGGCTCCTTGCAAAGCAATGTAAGTTTTCTATGACTGAATTTAATATATTAAGTTTCAATGTGGAACGATTTATAACCAGTCTTGTCCGAGACTCAGAATTTTGGCTGACTTTTATACTTAAATTTGCCATGGAATTTTCTTTCCATTTGTAAGACTTAAGTGTTTAACAAGTACTTGCTGGTAAAAGGGCTAACGAAAGCACTGATGAGTCACACCAGATCTGTTTACACACTAAAAGGCTGAGACGGCGAAAGCGCAAAGGAGGGAATCTTCTCTGGGGAAAAGACAGAGTCTGAGATGGGCCACCCCTCGGATGAGCAGGTGGACAGCACCTTTGCTGTGTGTCCCAGCCACCACGGAAGCCCAGACAGCTGCTTCAAGTGGCTTCCTATCTTCACTTCTTCCTCTTAAAAAAAAAAAAAATTCAAATATACGCAAAGGCATAAAAGTAACACAATCATCATGCTTTATTTCCCCACCACCCAGCTTAAGAAATAAAGCATGATAAAAACAGTTCCCAGCACAACTTAACCCTAATGTAATTCTCTTCCCTCCCTTCAACAGTTCCTACCCTAAATTGATTTTCTCATTTCCATGGACTTTTTTTTTTTTTTTTTGAGACAAAGTTTAGCTATTTGCCCAGGCTGAAGTGCAGTGGCACAATCTCAGCTCACGGCAACCTCCAGCCCCACCCTCCCACCCTCCTACCTCACACCCTCCTACCCCCCAATCCTTGGGTTGAAACGATTCTCCTGCCTCAGCCTCTCAAGCAGCTGGGATTACAGGCGCCTGCCACCACGCCTGACTAATTTTTGTATTTTCAGTAGAGACAGGGTTTCACCGTGTTGGCCATTCTGGTCTCCAGCTCCTGACCTCAGGTGATCCACCCGCCTCAGCCTACCAAAGTGCTGGGATTACAGACGTGAGCCCCCGCGCCCGGCCCATGGACTTCTTTTACAGCATATGTAAACATTGCTAAACACTGTGTAGGTATTCTGCACATTTTAAAGCTTTATATGAATGGATACTGCAGGGCTGCCCAAAGGTGTTTGGAGTCCTAAGCAAATTTTTTTTTGCGGGGGGGTGCAGAGGCTGTCTGTAATCTGAGTTGCCCAAAGCAGCATATTAGCACCATTCTGGAAGCCCAACCTTGTGCTATGCCACCAGCCAAAAGGAACAGCAGCCAACTGCGCCAGCCAACAGGAGCAATCTGCTCACAGTCCTTCCTGAAACCAAGCCTTGGCACACAAAGACACAGCCCAGAGCTGTTCAGAACATCTGGTCAATCTCAGGCACTGTGCAAAGGGTGGAGAGGAAGGCTAGTCATCTGGGTCTCTGTCCAAGCACTGCCCTAACTCCTGAGATGTGGGACCCAGGACAGGGGCCCCATTTGCACCAGTCTAGGATCAGTACCAGCATACCCTATGTGTACTTCTGAAGTTCACATTTACCATTCACCATTATGTGAATTATCCATGTTGACAACCACAGCTCTAACTCATTCGCTTTCATTGCTATTTAGCATTCCATTATATAGACAATTCATTTGTGCATTCGCCTGATAATGGACATTTTGTTTGTTTCCAATTTCCTACTATAAAGGAATTGGCCAGGCGTAGTGGCTCACGCCTGTAATCCCAACACTTTGGGAGGCTGAGGCGGGTGGATCACAAGGTCAGGAGTTTGAGACCAGCCTGGCCAACATGGTGAAATCCTGTCTCTAGCAAAAAAATACAAAAATTAGCCAGGCATGGTGGCAGGTGCCTGTAATCCCATCTACTCAGGAGGCTAAGGCAGGAGAATCACAGAAACCCGGGAGGCAGAAGTTGCAGTGAGCTGAGATCAGGCCACTGCACTCCAGCCTGGGAGACAGCAAGACTCCATCTCAAAAAAAAAAAAAAAAAAAAAAGAATTGAAGTGCCCTCGTTCAAATGGGATAATACCCTAGCTTCATTGTCCCACACCAAGGAAATCAAGGACCCAGACACACAGGAGTGAAGTTAAGAGTGGTGGTTTAACTTCAGGTCCACAGTGAAGCACTGGAGATTTTACAGATGAGCTTGAGGAGGCGGTGTCTGATTTACCTAGGGCACAACAGATTGGTTAAACCACTTATTCCATGTGCGTACTGCACATAGAACTTATGGTTATGATTGGGTGTGCCCATTTGCATAGCATGCAAAGAAGCTGGCTGCCCCACCCTTTTACTATTGCAGATGGGTTCTCTACCTGGCCAGTGCCATGTTGCCTGTTTTTTTACTACACACGAGATAACAAAAAAAGGGAAGATGGAGCCTCTATGTTGAATATACCTGGTCCCCAGGTAGCCTTTTCCTATTGGCACAGCTGCCAGCATTCACCCATGCAAGCTTCCAGCTTGCTTATCTATGTTTGCAGCTTGATTTTACAGGCTGTTCTTTGCTAGAAAAGAAATGATTTGGGGGTTGCTTTTTGTATAAAAGGACAGCGTTGCTAAGGACTCCTTTTCCCTATCTGCCTAAATAATTTTTTTTTAGCTCCTGTATCAGAATGATATGTTTGATATTCTTCTACATGCCTCCAGCCATGTGCAAGGGCTTGTCTGCAGTGCATACCTAAAAGGAGAATGACTGGATCTTATTGAACGTGTATTTTCAACTTTGTTGGATATTTTCAAGTGATTACCAATTTATATTATCATTACTGTAAACTGCTTCATATCCACATCAATAGCTGGTACTATCAACCTGAAATAATCAAAAGGGTCAGAATCTAATTTTAAAAGAGTTTATTCAAATGCAGAGTTTGAGACTAGTCCACCAGGAAACCAATTTCAAAGAATGAAGTCTGCGGCTCAAAGTAGGTTAGTTAAGGTTTCATTTATGTAGGGAGAGACAGAGGCGTTTTTAGCACAATTACAACATTTTTCATACAAGGTTGGTACATAGTTACAGCAATTAGATTATAGACAATGTTTCTTTGTGGGGAGGCTACATTTAGCTTTTTTTTTTTTTACAAAGGGTATAACAGTGATGGGTTTTCTGTCATCTGTGATCAGCAATGCAGGACAACAAAGGAGAAGTTAATCAATAACAAAGGCCATTAATTAGGAAGGCAGGAGGTTGTTGTCCCTGGTGTCATTTAATTCTCTCTAGTTATTCTACAGAACAAGAACAATAAGAAAGTAAGTTAAACTATAACCTCAGAAACAGAAGTTGTAAGCATATATAACTCAGATCACAGTCACATCTCTCTCAAGGATTAAAGTATTTTGGGATTTCAACAGCTTTTAAATTGTATTTATTATCACATTAGCATCAGATTTAAAATTTTTGCCAAGCTGAAAGGTGTGAAATGATATTTCACTATGATTTTAATGTCCATTTTCCTAATTACTAGTAATTTTTTCGATGTTAATTTACTATTTTGTTTTTTCCTTTATGAATTGTCTGTCTTTTCTGTTGGGTTATTTGTCTTTTTAATAGTAGGTCTCCATACATTTTGGATACTTTATAAAATCTACTACTAATATTTATGAGCAAAATATGTTGTATATATCTTGTGTTAGTCCATTTTTTCTTTTAAGAACACATGAGACTGGGTAACTTATAAAGAAAGGAAGTGTGTTTTGGCTCATGGTTCTGCAGGCTATACAAGCATGGCACCAACATCTGCTCAGCTTCTGGTGAGGCCTCAGGAAGCTCACAATCATGGTGGAAAGTGGAGGAGAAGCAGGTGATATCACATGGCAAGAGCAAGAGCAAGAAAGATGGTGGGGGTGGGTTCAACACTCTTAAACAACCAGATCTCACATAAACTCAGAGTGAGAACTAACTTATCACCAAGGGGATGATGCTAAGCCATTCATGAGGGACCCACCCCCATGATCCAGTCACCTCCCACTGAGCCCCAGCTCCAACATGAGAAGCACATTTCAACCTGAGATTTGGTGGGAAAAAGACATTCAAACCATATGATGCCTTCTCAGAGTTAATAGCTTATTTTTTTACTCTTTGTGTCTTTTGAGCATAGTTTTAAAACTTAATATCAGTGAGGTTATCAATCTAATTGTTATTTACACTTTTTGTGACTTATAAGAAATCTTTCCCTAAACCTAAGATCATAAGGATTTTCTTCTTATGACAAAAGTTGGAAACTTTTGTCTTTCCTATTTAGATCTTCAGTCAGTCCTGGAATTGTTGTTTATAATGTGAACATTCAAACTTATTTTTTTCCATATGAATGACCAATTGTCTGGACACCATTCTTTCCCCACTGATCTTCCATGATCCTCTGATGTTTGTCAATTTCTATGTAGGCATGGGCATTTTTCTGTGCATTCTAGTCTAAATCATTTATCTATTTTTCTGTGCCTTCATCAATACCACTCTGAATTATTAGACCTTTATAATGAGTACTTACACCTGGTAGAGTAAACCCAAACGTTGTGCTTCTTCAAAACTAGTTATTCTTGTCTATGTTTTTCTACTGAAATGTAAAACCAGCTTGTCAAGGTCCAAGAAAAATGCTGTTTGAATTTTAATTAGAATTGCAAATCAACTGCAACTGAATTCACAGATTGATTTAGAGAACTGACATCTTTAGAAAATTGTGTCTTCCTTTCTACTTGGTTTTTTTTTTTTCATCCTTTTGACATTTTATCTCTTATAAATAGCATATAGGTAAACTTGTCAAAAAGTCAGTCTGAAAATCTCTTTGTCTCAGTGTTTTGCAGATGTTACTCTTCCACTGACTTTTTGCTTCGATTGTTAATGTTGAGAAATCTGCTGTTGATCTTATGGTTGTGCCTTCAGAAGTCATTTGTCTTTTCCTTGTGGCTGCCCATAGTTTTCTTTTTCCTCAGTGACCTTGGTACCAGTATGATGTGTTAAGGTGTTCATTTGTTTTAGTCAGTTTGGGATTCACTGTTATTTCTGAATCTAAGGATTCATAACTTTCAGTTATTCTAAAAAAAACTCAGACATTATCTTGTTGAAAATCACCTTTTACCTGTTCTTTCTATTCTCGCCTTATGATTTTTTTTTTTTTTTTTTTGTGAGACAGACTCTCGCTCTATTGCCAGGCTGGAGTGCAGTGGCACAATCTCTGCTTACTACAACCTCCAACTCCCTGGTTCAAGCAATTCTCCTGCCTCAGCTTCCAGAGTAGCTAGGATTACAGGCACAGGCCACCACACCCAGCTAATTTTGTATTTTTAGTAGACACGGGGTTTCATCATATTGACCAGGATGGTCTCAATCTCCTGACCTTGTGATCCACCCACCTTGGCCTCCAAAAGTGCTGGGATTACTGGCATAAGCCACCATGCCCGGCATGAAATTTTTATTAGAAGCAGATTAAATCACCTCATTCTATCTTCCATGTCTCTTAACTTCTGCCATTTCCCATCATTTTGTCTCTCCATGCTGTGTTCTAGAAAATTTTTCAGCTTTAATCCAGTTCATTCCATATCAATTCTTTCTTTAGCTATGTCAAATCTACTATTCACTCATTAGTTTGTTGGGGTTTTAAAAAAAATTATGTTTTTTTAAAATTTCTTAGAAGTTCTATTTAGTGCTTTTGAAAATCTGCTTAAAACTGTTCTGTGCTATTATAGATTAGGATAGTGCTTACTCTTGTGAGGGGTATGGGTAATGACTGGAAGGAAACATGGGGTGGGGGACTTAGGGATGCTAGCAATGTTTTGGGGTTTTTTTATGGGTGCTAGTTAGATGTGTTCCAATTGTGAAAATCCATCAAGCTGTATGCTTATAATTTTTTATACTTTTTGTGTGTATATGGTTATATTATATATCTTGTTCTTTTCTTGTATTTTAAAATGTAACCAAACATTTTAGGCATGTTTGTTTTATATTGTGCATTTGATAAATTCATTATGTTAAGTTCTTAGGAGTTCTTGCTGACTCTTATGGTAGCTTGTTTCCTCATATACATTTTTTTAATATGGAGTGAAAGTTTATGTTCAGCTAGCGCTTATCTGTGGGAATTCTGCAGGGTCTAGGTTGAGGCTATATCTTTCCAGGAAAGATCTGCATTGCTTCTGTCAGATGTCCAGAATTGCAACCAACTCAGATCATAAAATTAACTTCTAAAACCACTCAGTGTAGATTCAAATCCCAAATCCAAAACCCCTAAGAGTGAGGATGTAGAGTTATAAATTCTTGGAAGTTGCTTTTTTCTCTACCCAGGGCACAGGCAAGGATAAGTTTTCTTGTTATTTCTCTTCACTAAAAGTCAGATTTTGTTTCTTTTATTTAATCCATTCTTTTCCTGAGGATGTAGCTTTTTGAGTGTCTTGGTACTATGTGGAGTTCTCAGTTTCAACTCCCTGCCAAGGCATTGTCTACCAGGCACAGATGGTCACTTAAGCATCCAGGTCATCAAGACTGGCAAATATCCCCAGCACAGCAGTAGCTTCTGCATTTTCTGAAATGAAAAGAAACTCCAGTTTCTTTCCATTTGTGACCACTGGGAATTTCCTTGATATTCTTCTGATCTACTAAAAGTATGTAAAACATGTTACATTTAAGCTAGGATTTTGACGTATTTTACATTTGGTTTATTTGCACTTTTGTCGTTGTCTGTTGTGATGGTAGCAAAGGTTCCGTAACAGTTAGTAGCTCGGTGTGTCTTGGGAGCAGGGTACATGGCACTGGTTTTTGCTGTGAAGCTCTAGCAGACCTAGCAAGCAACAGTCCAGTATCCAGAATGAATCTAGCAGACCTAGCAAGCCACAGTCCAGTATCTAGAATGAATCTAGCAGACCTAGCAAGCCACAGTCCAGTATCCAGAATGAATCTAGCAGACCTAGCAAGCCACAGTCCAGTATCTAGAATGAATCTAGCAGACCTAGCAAGCAACAGTCCAGTATCCAGAATGAATCTAGCAGACCTAGCAAGCAACAGCCCAGTATCTAGAATGAAGCTGCCTGGAGCAGAAGTAGCGGCTTTCCTGAGCCACCAGTTCTAGGATGTTGTTCTCAGAGTCATTCTTGGAAACCCAGCATAGATCCTGTTCCTCTGGCCCTTTCAGTGATTTTGTTAAGAAGCTAGTTTCCAGCCAGGTGCACTGGCTCACACCTGTAATCTCAGCACTTTGAGAAGCCGAGGCAGGTGGATCACCTGAGGTCAGGAGTTCAAGACCAGCCTGACCAAAATGGAGAAACCCTGTCTTTACTAAAAATACAAAATTAGCCAGGCATGGTGGTGCATGCCTGTAATACCAGCTACTCAGGAGGCTGAGTCAGGAGAATCATTTGAACCTGGGAGGCGGAGGTTGCGATGAGCTGAGATTGCACCATTGCACTCCAGCCTGGGCAACAAGAGGGAAACTCTGTCTCAAAAAAAAAAAAAAAAGAAGAAGAAGAAGAAGCTAATTTCCGTTGACAAAGCTCCTTCTCTTTAAAATAAGAATGGTATCTGTTATCTCCAACTAAACCCTGCCTTACACAGACATCAAAAGTCTAAAGACAAAGGAAATGATTAATATAACAGGTTTTAACCAGATTTGTCATTGAATAAATACAAATTACAAGACAATTTTTTAAGTTTTTCCATTTATTATTTTTAGAAGAGACATTTCTACTTATTGGCAAAATTCAAAATAAATAACCAGGCCCAGCACAGTGGCTCAAACCTGTAATCCCAGCACTTTGGGAGGCCGAGGTGGATGGATCACTTGAGGTCAGGAGTTTGAGACCAGCCTGACTAACATGGTGAAATCTTGTCTCTACAAAAATTAGCCAGGTATGGTGGCAGGCACCTGTAATCCCAGCTACCTGGGAGGCTGAGGCAGAAGAACTGCTTGAACCCAGGAGGCAGAAGTTTCAGTGAGCCAAGATCTCACCATTGCACTCCACTCTGGGCAACAAGAGCAATAATAACCAGTGATGGTAAAAACTTGAGGAAGCAGAGACACTCTCATCCATTGCTGCCGATAAAATTAGCACAAGCTTTCTCAATAACAAAGTTTTATAAATCCATATGACCTTTGACCTAGTGATTCTATTTCTGAAAGTTTATTCTTTTTTTTTTTAATTGCATTTTAGGTTTTGGGGTACATGTGAAGAACATGCAAGATTGTTGCATAGGTACACACATGTCACTGTGATGTGCTGCCTTCCTCCCCATCACCTATATCTGGCATTTCTCCCCATGCTGTCTCTCCCCAACTCCCCACCCCCCCCGCTGTCCCTCCCGTTTCCCCACGACAGACCCCAGTGTGTGATGTTCCCCTCTCTGTGTCCATGTGTTCTCATTGTTCAACACCCACCTATGAGTGAGAACACGTAGTGTTTGATTTTCTGTTCCTGTGTCAGTTTGCTGAGAATGATGGTTTCCACGTTCATCCATGTCCCTACAAAGGACATGAATTCATCGTTTTTGATGGCTGCATATTATTCCATGGGGTATATGTGCCACATTTTCCCTGTCCAGTCTATCATCAATGGGCATTTGAGTTAGTTCCAGGTCTTTGCTATTGTAAACAGTGCTGCAATGAACATTCGTGTGCATGTGTCCTTATAGTAGAATGATTTATAATTCTTTGGCTATATACCCAGTAATGGGATTGCTGGGTCAAATGGAATTTCTATTTCTAGGTCCTTGAGGAATCACCACACTGTCTTCCACAATGGTTGAACTAATTTACACTCCCACCAACAGTGTAAAAGTGTTCCTATTTCTCCACATCCTCTCCAGCGTCTGTTGTCTCCAGATTTTTTAATGATCGCCATTGGACCCCTTCCTGACACCTTACACTAAAATTAACTCCAGTTGGATTAAAGACTTAAACATGAAACCTAACACCATAAAAACCCTAGATGAAAGTTTATTCTGAAGGAATAATTTAAGGATGTGTAGTAAGACTTAATGGTAAGAATGTTCAGTGAATTACTGTCTGTAATTTTTTTTAATGAAGTTAGCTCACGTCTTACTTGTTCCTGCTGGTATAACAAAATATCACAGGCAGGGTACATTATAAATAATATAAGTTGGCAGGACACGATGGCTCACGCTTATAATCCTAGCACTTTTGGAGTCCAAGGCAGGCAGATCACTTGAGGTCAGGAGTTTGAGACCAGCCTGATCAACACGATGAAACCCCATCTCTACTAAAAATACAAAATTAGCCGGGTGTGGTGGTGCGCACCTGTAATCCCAGCTACTCAGGAGGCTGAGGCAGCAGAATCACTTGAACCTGGGAGGCAGAGATTGCAGTGAGCCAAGACTGTGGCATTGCACTCTAGCCTGGGCAAAAACAGTGAAACTCTGTCTCAGAAAATAATAATAATATAAGTTGACTCCTCATAGTTCTGGAGTCTGAGAAGTCGAAGATAAGGCACCAGCAGATGCCAAAATGGCACCTTGCTGCTGCGTCCTCACATGGTTGAAGGGACAAAGGCTGTATCTTCATATGGTCTAAAGGCAAAAAGGGCAAAGAGTCCCTTGAAACTCTTCTATAAGGGCACTAATCCCATTCATGAGAGTGGCGCACTCATGACTTAATCACTTCCCCAAAAGCCCCGCCTCTTAAAACTATCCCACTGCGTATTAGCTTTTAGTGTGTGAACTTGGGAGGGACAGAAACATTCAGACCATAGCCCCTCACACTGAACAGCTGAAGGCTGGTCAAATACAGTATGGCACATGCATGGAATGCAAAATTATGCAGGCTTTAAAAAGTCTATAGTAGAGAAGGTAGAGCACAATTCACCCCCGCTTGCTGGAACAGCAAATTTTAACAACTATCTGCACACAAAAAAGCACCGTCACAAGAACCAAAAATCAGATGAGCCATCGCTAAAAGGGGCATTGAAGAGGCTCAGAGGGACAGTAGTGAACCACTGAAGCCCCTCTTCTCCCACTCCCGGCAGCAGTTATATGGCACAGAGAGAGGATCTGTGCATTTTGGGGAAGGGAGAGCACGGCAACTGGGGCACTTCACATTGAACTCAGTTCTGTCATGTCACAGTGAAGAATAAAGCTGTGCTGGGCTCATCCAGTGCCTGTGCAGGGAGGGAGCATTGGGACCAGCCCTAGCCAGAGGGGAATTGCCCATCCCAGTGGTTGGAACCTGAGTTTCTTGGCAGGCTCCACTACCATGGGCTGAAGGGCTCTGTGCTCCGAGGTACCACCCTGGCCACAGTGGGGTAGTGCAAGAAGCAGGTTCCTGGAGTCCTCAATTCCAGGCCTAGGCTCTTGGACATTTCTGGACCTGCCCTGGACCAGAGGGGTACCCACTGCTCTGAAGGGTGAGTCCCAGGCCTGGTAGCACTGATCACAAGCTGACAAAAAAGCCCTTGGGCTTTAGGTGAATATCTGCGGTGGCCTGGCAGAACCCCCTGTGTTTCAGTGGTGGTGATGGCCACAGGGAGAGGCTCCTCTGTCTGTGGAAAGGGCAGGGAACCGTGAGAAGGACTTTGTATTGTGGTTTGAGTGCCAGCTTAGACACAGTAGAATAGAACATCAGGCAAATTGCTAAGGTTTTTTACTCTAATCCTTGGCTCCCAGACAGCATCTCTGGATATGCCCAGGGCCTGAGGGAACTCGCTGGCCTGAAGGAAAGGGTCTTGGGCAAGACACAGTGCTGTGCCGACTTCAGCTCCGACCCTGTGTAGTCCAGTAGTCATGGCCACGGGGGTGCTTGCAACACCACACTCCCAGTTCCAAGTGGCTCACCGCAGAGTGAGGGACCCATGTGATTGGTAAAAAATAAGGGATAAGAAGGAGTGTCTCTGCTTGGTAATCCAGAGGATTTTTCTGGATTTTATACAGGACCACCGAGGTGGTAGCTTTATGAGTCTGCAAAAACTACTGCATTACTGGGCTTGGGAATCAAATCACTTCAAATAACTGGGAAGCCTTCCCAAGGAGGATGGGCACAAACAAGCCCAGACTGTAAACACTACAACAAATACCTAACTCTTCAATGCCCAGACACCAACGAACATCTACAAGCATCAGCACCACCCCAGGAAAACACAACCCCACCAAATGAACTGTAGAGTTAGCAGGGACTAATCCTGAATAAACAGAGAAATATGACCTTAAAGACAGAATTCAAAACAGCTGTTTTAAAGAAACTCAAAGAAATTCAAGATAACACAGAGAAGGAATTCACAATTCCATCAGATAAATCTAACAAAGAGGTCGAAATAATTTAAAAGAATTGAGAAATTCTAGAGTTGAAAAATGCAATTGACATGCTGAAGAGTGCATCAGTCTCTTAATAGCAGAATTAAGCAGAAGAATTAGTGAGCTTGAAGACAGGCTATTTGAAAATACACAGTCAGATAACACAGAGACAAAAGAAAAAAGAATAAAAGGTTGGGCTCGGTGGCTCACGCCTATAATCCCAGCACTTTGGGAGGCCGAGGCAGGGGAATCACAAGGTCAAGAGTTTGACACCAGCCTGGCCAACATGGTGAAACCCTGTCTCTACTAAAAATACAAAAATTAGCCAGGGATGGTGGCACATGCCTGTAGTCCCACCAGCTACTCAGGAGGCTGAGGGAGGAGGATCACTTGCACCTGGGAGATGGAGGTTGCAGTGAGCTGAGATCATGCCACTACACTCCAGCTGGGTGAAGGAGTGAGACTCTATCTCAAAAAAAAAAAGAATAAAAAACAATGAGGCATGCCTACCAGATCTATTACTGGCCTTAAAGAGGAGGCAGAGGAAGATCTAGTGGTAGAAAATTTATTCAGGCTGGGTGTGGTGGCTCACGCCTGTAATCCAAGCACTTTGGAGGCCAAGGCGGGCGGATCACCTGAGGTTGGGAGTTCAAGACCAGCCTGACCAACATGGTGAAACCCCGTCTTAAAAAAAAAAAAGAAAGAAAATTTATTCAAAGGGATAATATCAGAGAACTTCCCAAACCTACAGAAAGATATCAACTTTCAAATACGAGAAGATTATAGAACACCAAGCAGATTTAACCCAAAGAAGACTACCTCAAGGTATTTAATAATCTAACTCCCAAAGGTCAAGGATAAAGAAAGAATTCCAAAAGAAGCCAGGAAAAAAAAACAAAAAACCGGTAACATACAATGGAGCTCCAACACGTCTGGCAGCAGACTTTTCAGTAGAAACCTTATAGCTCAGGGGAGAATGGCATGACATATTTAAAGAGCTAAAGGCAAAAATTTTTATCCTAGAATAGTATATCCAGTGAAAATATTCTTCGAGCATGAAGGAGAAGTAAAGACATTAACAGACAAACAAAAGCTGAGGGATTACATCAATGCCAGACTTGTCCATAAGAAATGCTAAAGAGATTTCTTCAATCTGAAAGAAAAAGATGTTAATGAGCAAAAAGGAATCATCTGAAGGTACAAAACTCACTGGGAATAGTAAGCACGTAGAAAAACACAGAATAATGTAACACTGAAGTGGTGGTGTGTATACTACTCGTCTTAATAGAAAGACTAAATGATGAACCAATCAAAAATAACTACAACTTTTCAAGGCATAGATAGTACAATAAGACATAAAGAAAAACAACAAAAAGTTAAAAAGCAGGGGAATGAATTGAAACTGTAGAGTTTCTATTAGTATTTATTTACATGTTTGTTTATGCCATTGGTGCTGTCATCAGTTTAAAACAATGGGCTACACGATAGTATTTGCAAGCCTCATGGTAACTTCAAATCAAAAAAACTTACAATGGATATACATAAAATAAAAAGCAAGAAATGGAAGCGCATCACCAGAGAAAATCATCTCCACTAAAAGAAAGACAGGAAGGAAGGAAAGAAGGAAGAGAAGACAGCAAAACAACCAGAAAACAAATAACAAAATGGTAGGAATAAATCTCTACTTATCAATAATAACATTGATTTTTGGGTTTTTTGAGATGGAATCTCTGTCACCCAGGTTGGTATGCAGAGGCGCAATCTGGGCTTAATGCAACTTCTGCCTCCTGGGCTCAAACCATTCTCATCCCTCAAGCCTCCTGAGTAGCTGGAAGTATAGGCACATGCCACTATGCCTGCCTAATTTTTGTATTTTTAGTAGAGACAGAGTTTTGCCATGTTGGCCATGCTGGTCTCAAACTCCTGACCTCAGGTGACCCACCTGCCT
The DNA here is from genome assembly GCA_004027835.1 of Alouatta palliata. Lineage (NCBI taxonomy): Eukaryota > Metazoa > Chordata > Mammalia > Primates > Atelidae > Alouatta > Alouatta palliata. The sequence continues at coordinate 11,611 of PVKV010020531.1, read as the reverse complement.
CAGCCTCCCAACATGCTGGGATTACAGGCATGAGCTACCATGCCTGGCCAGAATATTAACAAACTATTAACTCTCCAATCAAAAGACAGAGTGGGGCCAGGCATGGTGGCTCATGCCTATAATCTCAGCATTTTGAGAGGTCCAGGCAGATGGATCACCTAAGGCCAGGAGTTCAAGACCAACCTGGCAAACAGGGTGAAACCTGTCTCTACTAAAAATACAAAAATTAGCTGAGTATGATGGTGCATGCCTGTAATCCCAGCTACTCGGGAGGCTGAGACACAAGAATTGCTTGAACCTGGGAGGAAGGGGTTGCAATGAACCAAGATTGTACCACTGCACTCCAGTCTGGGCAACAGAGCAAGACTCTGTCTGAAAAAAAAAAAAAAAACAAAAAAGAAAAACCAGACAGAGTAGGCTGGAAGCAGTGGTTCACACTTGTAATCTTAGAGCTTTGGGAGGCCAAAATGGGAGGATCACTTGAGGCCAGGCGTTCCAGACCAACGTAGGCAACATAGTGAGACCCTGTCTCCACAAAAAAAAAAAAAAAAAATTTTTTTTTGAGAAAGAGTCTCACTCTATTGCCCAGACTGGAGTGCAATGGCACAATTTCAGCTCACTGCAACCTCCACCTCCCAGGTTCAAGTGATTCTCCTGCCTCGGCCTCCCAAGTAGGTGGAATTACAGGTGCCCGCTACCACACCTGGCTAATTTTTGTATTTTTAGTAGATATGGGATTTCACCATGTTGGCCAGGCTGGTCTTGAACTCCTGACCTCAGGTGATCCACCTGCCTCAGCCTCCCAAAGTGCTGGGGTTACAGGTATGAGTCACCACACCTGGCAAGAAAAAAATTAAAAAAAAATAAAATACAGCTAGGTATAGCAGCACACACCTGTAGTTCCAGCTCCTTGGGAAGCTGAGGTGGGAGGAGTGTTGAGCTTGGGATGTCAAGGCTGTAGTAACCTGTGATCATGCCACTGCACTCCAGCCTGGGTGACAGGTGAGATCCTGTCCCCCACCAAAAAAAAAAACAGAATGGATGAAAAATCAAGACCCAATGATCTGTTGCCTAAAAGAAACATACTTCATCAATAAAGATACATATAGACTGAAAATTAAGGGATGGAAAAGGATATTTCATGCCAATGAAAACCAAAGAAGAGCAGTAGCTACACTCATATCAGACAAAATAAATTTCAAGTCAAAAACATAAGAAGAGACAAAGCAGTCATTGTATAATAACAAAGTGGTCAGCCATGCATGGTGGCTCATGCCTGTAATCCCAGCACTTTGGGATTTTGGAGGCTTTTGGGAGGCTGAGGCAGGTGGATCACCTGAGGTCAAGAGTTCGAGACCAGCCTGGCCAACATGGTGAAACCCTATCTCTACTAAAAATATTAAAAAATTAGCTGGATATGGTGGTGGGTGCTTGTAATCCCAGCTACTTGGAAGGCTGAGGCAGGAGAATTGCTTGAACCTGGGAGGCAGATGTTGCAGTGAGTCGAGATTGCGCCATTGTACTCCAGCCTAGGAAACAGAGGGAGACTCTGTCTCAAAAAAATAATAATAACAAAAGGGTCAATTCAGCAAGAAGATATAATAATTTTAAATATATATGCACCCAACACTGGAGCACTCAGCTGTATAAAGCAAATATTATTAGAGCTAAAGAGAGAGACAGACCCCAATACCAAAAATAGCCGGAGACTTCAACACGTCACTTTCAGAAAATCAAAGAATATCAAAACAGCCGGGAAAATCAACAAAGAAACATCAGATTTAATCTGCCCTATAGAACAAATGGACCTAATAAATACTTATAGAACATTTCATCCAACAGCTGCAAAATACACATTCTTCTCAGTACATGGATTATTCTCAAGGATAGATGATATGTTAGTCACAAACAAGTCTTTAAACATAAAAAAAATGAAATAATATCAAGTATCTTCTCTGACCACAGTGGAATAAAACTAAAAATCAATAATAAGAGGAATTTTGGAAACTGTACAAACATATGGAAATTAAACAATATGCTCCTGGATGACGAGTCAGTGAATGAAGAAATTAAGAAGGAATTTGAAAAATTTGTTAAAACAAATGATAATGGAAACACAACATACCAAAACCTATGGGATATAGTGAAAGCAGTACTAAGAGGGAAATTTATAGCTCTACGTGCCTACATCAAAAAGAAGAACAATTTCAAATAAATAACCTACCAATGCATTTTTTAAAATCTAGAAAAGTGAGAGCCAACCAAACCCAAAATTAGTAGAAGAAAAGAAATAATAAAAATCAGAGCAGAAATAAATAAAATTTAAAATAATATAATTAACATCAAAAAAAGGCTGGTTTTTTTGAAAATATGAACAAAATTGACATATCTTTAGCCAGACTAAGGAAAAAAGAGAGAAGATACCAAATAAAGAAAATCAGAGATGAAAAAGCAGACATTACAATTGATACTGCAGAAATGCAAAGGATCATTAGTGGCTACTATGAGCAACTATATGCCAATAAACTGGAAAATCTGGAAGAAATGGATAACTTCCTAGACATATACAACCTATCAAATTGAACCATGAAGAAATCCACAACTTGAACAGACCAGTTACAAGTAAAAAGATTGAAGCTGTAATGAAAAGTCTCCCAGTAAAGAAAAGCCCAGGACCTAATGGTTTCACTGTTGAATTATGTCAGACATTTAAAGAACTAATACCAACTCTACTCAAACTGTTCCAAAAAATACAGGAAGAGGGAATACCCCCAATCTCATTCTACAAAGCCAGTATTATCCTGATACCCAAACCAGACAAAGACACATTAAAACAAAACAAAACAAAAAAAAAACATAGGCAAGTATCTCTGATGAATATAAATGCAAAAATCAACAAAACCAAATTCAAAACAAAATTTGTTTTACTAGCAAACCAAATTCAACAATATATGTAGAAGATTATTCATCGTGGCCAAGTGGGATTTATCCTAGGGATGCAAGGATAGTTTAACATACACAAATCAATTAATGTGTATTAATATCAACAGAATGAAGGAGAAATACCATATGATCATATCAATCATATGATCAAAAACCATATGATCAAACCATATGATGCTGAAAAAGCATTAGGTAAGGTTCAACATGTCTTCATAATAAAAATCCTCAAAAACTGGATATAGAAGAAACATACTTCAACATAATAAAAGTCATATATTCCAGACCCATAGCTACTATCATACTGAATAGGGAAAAACTGAAAGCCTTTCCTTTTAGATCTGGAACATGACAAGGATGCCCATTTTCACCACTGTTATTCAACATAGTTCTGGAGGACCTGGCTAGAGCAATCAGACGAGAAAGATATAGCCCAGGCACAGGGGCTCATGCCTGTAATCCCAGCACTTTGGGAGGCTGAGGTGGGTGGATCACTTGAGGTCAGGAGTTCAAGACCAGCTTTGCCAACATGGCAAAACCCTGTCTCTACTAAAAATACAAAAAGCCAGATGTGATGGTGGTCACCTGTAGTCCCAGCTACTCAGGAGGCTGAGGCAGGAGAATCACTTGAACCTGGGAGGCAGAGGTTACAGTGAGCCAAGATCACACCACTGTACTCTAGCCTGGGTAACAAGAGCAAAACTCTGTCTCAAAAAACAAACAAAAAAAAGACAAAGTCAAATTATCCTTGTTTGCAGATGATATGATCTTATACTTGGAAAAACCTGAAAACTTCATCAAAAAACTATTAGAACTGATAAATTCAGTAACATTGCAGGATACAAAGTCATCATATGAAAATCAATAGCATTTTTATGTGCCAATAATGAACAATCTGATAAAGAAATCAAAAAAGTAATCCTATTTATAGTAGCCACAAATAAAATTAATACCTAGAAATTAACCAAATAAGTGAAAGATTTCTATGATAAAAACTATAATATACGAATGAAATAAATTAAAGAGGACACAAAAAAGAAAAATATTCCACATTCATGGATTGGAAGAATCAATATTATTAAAATATCCATACTACCCAAAGCAATCTACAGATTCAATGCAATCCCTACCAAAATACCAATGCCATTCTTCACAGAAATAGAAAAAAAAAAAAAAAGCTAAAATTTATATGGAACCCTGAAAGATCCAGAAAAGCCAAAACTATCCAGAGCAAAAAGAACAAAACTGGAGGAATTACATTACCTGACTTCAAATAATACTACAGAGCTATAATAACCAAAACAGCATGGTACTGGCATAAAAACAGCCACAGACCACAGAGAACCAAGAAACAAATCCACACACCTACAATAAACTCATTTGTAACAAGGTGCCAAGAATACACTGGGAAAAAAAAGTCTCTTTAATAAATAGTGCTGGGAAAACTATATCTAAGACTGAAATCTAAGACCTCAAATTATGAAACTGCTACCAGAAAACATTGGGGAAATTATCCAGGACATTGGTCAAGGCAAAGATTTTTTGAGTAACATCCCACAAGCACAGTCTATCATAGCAAAAATGGATAAATGGGATCACATCAAGTTAAAAAGCTTCCACACAGCAACAGAAACCATAAAAAAAGTGAAGAGACAACCCACAGAATGGGAGAAAATATACACAAACTACCTATCTGACAAGAGATTCATAAAAAGAATATAAAAGGAGTTCAAACAGTTCTACAGGAAAAAATCTAATTATCCAATCAAAAAATTGGGCAAAAGATTTGAATAGACATTTCTCAAAAGAAGACATACAAATGGCAAACAGGCATATGAAAAGGTGCTTAACATCACTGATCACCAGAGAAATGCAAATCAAAACTACAGTGAGATGTCATCTCACCCCAGTTAAAATGGCTTTTATCCATATCTCAGGCAATAACAAATGCTGGTAAGGATGTGGAGAAAAGGGAACCCTTGCATACTGTTGGTGGGAATGTAAATTAGTATAATGACCATGGAGAACAGTTTGGAGGTTCCTCAAAAACCTAAAAATAGAGCTATCATATGATCCAGCAATCCCGCTGCTGGGTATATACCAAAAAGAAGAAAATCAATATATCAAGAGATATCTGCATTCCCAAGTTTTCTGCAGCACTGTTCACATAGCCAAGATTGGGAAGCAACCTAAGTGCCCATGAACAGATGAATGGATAAAGAAAATGTACTTATATACAATGGAGTACTAATTCAGCCATAAAAAAGAATGAAATTCTGTAATTTGCAACAACATGGATAGAACTAGAAGTCATTATGTTAAGTGAAATAAGTCAGGCACAGAAAGACAAACATTGCATATTCTCACTTATTCGTGGGACCTAAAAATCAAAACAATTGAATTCATGGAGTTAGAGAAGGATGGTTTCCAAAGGCTTGCAGGGTAGTAGAGTAGAGGGGAGCTGGGGATGGTTAATGGGTGCCACAAAAATTGGAACAATTAAACAAGACCTAATATTTCATAGCACAAGAGGGGGACTATAGTCAATAATAATTGTACATTTAAAAATAACTGAAATCCCCTATGGAGGCTGAATCAAAGCTCAGAATCTAGGAGAGGCTCACTCATTGTAGATAGCTGCAAATAGAAACCAACTGCTTGCCAGGCATGGGGTGGCTCACACCTGTAATCCCAGCACTTTAGGAGGCTGAGGTGGGTGGATCACCTGAGGTCAGGAGTTTGAGACCAGCCTGGCAAACATGGTTAAACCCCATCTCTAATAAGAATACAAAAAAATTATCTGGGCGTGGTGGCAGGCACCTGTAATCCCAGCTACTAGGGAGGCTGAGGCAGGAGAATCGCTTGAACCCAGGAGGCGGAGGTTGCAGTGAGCTGAGATTGCGCCACTGGACTCCAGCCTTGGCGACAGAAAGAGACTCTGTTTCAAAAAAAAAAGAAAGAAAAAAAACAGAACCAACTGCTGCCCGGGCATTCATTTTAATGACAGGATGGGAGTCTGTTTAATGCCTTTAATGTCATTGCACACAAGCTCCACTTACAATGCCACTCTAAGCTCCAACTGCAGCCTTGACCCAACTCATTTCCCATCCTAGTCACAGCTTTTTTTTTTTTTTTTTAAGATGGAGTCTAGCTTTGTTGCCCAGGCTAGAGTACAGTGGTGCAATCTCAGCTCGCTGCAACCACCACCTCCCAGATTCAAGCGATTCTCCTGCCTCAGCCTCCACAGTAGCTGGGATTACAGATGCTCACCACCATGCCCGGCTAATTTTGTATGCTGGTCACTGCTTCTATTTCCCTATTCCTGCTTCAGATGGCCCGTGGTTGTTGCCACCATTTAAAAATCATGTCAATATTGATTGGACTCCATTCTATACTCAGCTTGGTGCCCAAGGTTGCTGTGACCAAGTGCTACCAAAGAGAAAATTCTAGGTGGCCTGGGATGACCCCAGGAAGCTTCTCTGGGAGAAGTGGGTTTACCAAGCTCTGGACGGATGCAAGTAGTTGAGACAGGCAGGGAGCTGGCTTGCATAAGGGCTCAGAGGCAGGACTATGTTGAAATCCATCCGGCTTGGGCAGAGAATCTGAGATGAGACCTCCTCCCTAGATGTATTTGTTAGAAGGATGGAAAGGATGGTAAGATACAGAAGAACGAGCTGATTAATTTGGATGTCAAGTTGAGGAAATGCTCTGAGCACCCCAGAGATATGCTGAAAATGTGCTTTAGGAAAATCTATCTGTACAGGATGGGTAAGGAAGGGTGAAGCAGTGATGAGAAAGCTAGGCTGCAGCCCACTACCCACAGAGAAAGAACTTAGGGAGGGAGCCATAGAACTACAAACTGCTGGATTTTAGGGCCAGGCGTGGTGGCTCACGCCTGCAATCCCAGCACTTTGGCAGGCTGAGGTGGGCAGATCACCTGAGGTTTGAGACCAGCCCAGGCAACATGGTGAAACCCTGTATCTGCTAAAAATACAAAAATTAGCTAGGCATGGTGGCGGGCGCCTGTAATCACAGCTCCTCAGGAGGCTGAGGCAGGAGAATCACTTGAACCAGGGAGTAAGAGGTAGCACTGAGCCGGGATCGCACCACTTCTCTCCAGTCTGGGCAACAGCAAGACTCCATGGTAAATAAATAAATAAATAAATAAATAAATAAATAAATAAAATAAATTCACTGGATTTTAGAGCCTAATTGGGTGTGAAGGTCCAAATGAGGAAAAGATCACAGATGGTGCTGATGTCTCAACCTGAGAAGAGCTGATTCACTTCCCTGTCCCTTCCTGTCCATTCACTCTGAACATCAAGTGCTTACATGCAGCAGGCCCCGTGAAAGAGCTAGACAGAAATAAGATGGGTAAGCAGCAGCACTGCCCACAAGCCCATTGCTTAGTGCGAGAGAAGATGAAATCAACAGATGGCTATAAAAGTGCAGAATAACGCGAGTACTAGGCCCATGGGCTGCAGAGCGTGGAACAAGGGCTCTAATCTGTTCTGACAGCATTGCCATCTACATTACCACCCCTTCCCCACACCGGCTCCCTCTGACAAGGCTTTAAAGAGGCAAATGACTTTGAAAAATCCCCACAGGGCTTGGGCAGAACTTCCAGGCCCTGTGAGGAGAGCCCTGTAGATGAGGAAGAGCTCCAAGAAGTTTGCTTCCCTTTCCTGAGCATGAGGTGTGGAGACGGACCCCATCAGTGCCAGGATGCCACATATTTCATTAGCTCTCTTCTCTTGTTAACTTCTTACCTATCTTCTCTCCTCCTACTATTCTGCAGGTAATGCTGAAATCCTGGATGTTGGGGCTAGAAATGATAATTCAGTACACACTCCCTTATTTTGCAGATGAAGAAACTCCCCTGGCAACGTTCCTCGTTCTTCATACCTCTCCACCTGTTCTGCCAACAAAATTGTGCTGGGTCATTAGAAAGCTAAGTGACAAATACACAATAATGTGTCAATGAAGTCACAGAATGGCGTTAAAAGCTGGTAATGACTTCATGTGTTTTTCCTATTAGAGTCAGTTATATATTATTACCAAAAGTTTTGTGTTTTATTTGTTTTTGAGATAGGGGTCTCGCTCTTTCACCAAAGCTGGAGTGCAGTGACATAATCACAGCTGACTGCGGCCTCGACCACCTGGGCTCAAGTGATCCTTCCACCTCAGCCTCCTGAGTAGCTAGGACCACAGACATGTGCCAACATGCCTGGCTAATTTTTTTGGTAGAGACAGGGGCGGATGGTGGTGTCTCACCATGTTGCCCAAGATGCTCTCAAACTTCCTGGGCTCAAGCAGTTCTCCTGCCTTGACCTCCCAAAGTGCTACAAGGACAGGCATGCACTACCACACCTAGCCTTTACGACTTTTTTAAAAATTTGTTTATTTTTGGCAGCATGGCCGCCGGCACTACAGCTGCCTTAGCGTTTTTGAGTCAGGAGAGCCCAACGCCGGCCGGGGGTGTTGGGGACCTGCGAGTCCCGGCCCCGGTCACTATGGACAGTTTTTTCTTCTGCTGTGAGCTCTCCGGCCACAACCGCTCCTTCACCTTTAAGGTAGAGAAAGAGGATGATGCGGAGCACATGCTGGCACTGACCATGCTCTGCCTCACCGAGGGAGCCAAAGACGAGTGTAATGTGGTAGAAGTTGTGGCCCAGAACCATGACCATCGCGAGATCGCAGTCCCTGTGGCCAACCTCAAGCTGTCCTGCCAACCTATGCTCAGCCTGGATGACTTCCAGCTCCAACCGCCTGTAACTTTCCACCTGAAGTCGGGCTCTGGCCCTATGAAGATCACTGGGAGGCCCCAGATTGTTATGACGAGCAATGATGTTTCTGAGGAGATCAAGGAAGAGGAAGAGGACAGTAAGGAGGAGGAGGAAGCTGAGCTGTGCGCCATCCTTCCTGCCAAAAAGCAGAGGGGCAGGCCCTAGCCCTCCTTGGTCAGTTCCACGCGCCATGCACTGCCATGCACCCTGTTCCCCAAAAAGTTTCAAGAATTGTAAATGTTTCTTCTTCCTAGAAGAGGAGAGCTTGGGTGGGGTTTCGGCGGGAGGGACTTGGGCATTGGTGCTAGGAGAGGGCCAGTGCTCTACAGGACCTTGGTTTTCTGGTCTTGCACCATGCCTGGGGCCTCTCTTCTCACCTGCCTGTGAGGACTGGAGGTTAGTGCCTGAAGCTCAGAACTACACATTTTTAACACTTTTTACATTGTTGAATAAAAGTTGAAATAAAGTGGTTTGGGGTTTTTGCTAAACAAACAAAAAAAATTTTTTGTTTATTTTTGTATATTTATGGGTGAAATTGCAGGTTTCTTCCATGCATATATTGTGTAGTATTACTAAAAGTTTTTAAAAGCCCTTAACAAAAAACAGATGAAGGAAGGCACCCCCCAGGTGGAGTGTATCAGGTAACAGAAGGTCTACAACAGTCCAGATAAAAGAGCACTGTTTTCTCAGCGGTCTGACCAAAGAAGTCTCTGTTTTTAATACACACACAGGCATTTATCGTTTAGCAGCAGCTACCTACCGCTTGGCTACAAAAGACCAGAGCCTACAAAAGACTACGTTGATGTCTTTGGAAATGGAGAGACGGAAAGACCTTTTCTCACCCAACACGAGGGACACGGCTGGCACTCCTAAGGTAAGAGGTCAGCAGACTTGTTTTCTGTGGACGCAGTAAAGAAACTGGCCAAAACCTCTAGTTGCCCTCAGTGCTTGTTATACACTGATTACAATGCACTAGCATGCTAAAAGATACTCTCACCAGCACCATGACAGTTTACAAACGCCATGGCAACACCCAGAGGTGATTTTATAGGGCTTAAAACGGAGGAACCAGGCTGAGCGTGGTGGCTCACATCTGTAATCCCAGCACCATGGGAGGCCAAGGCAGGTGGATCACGAGGTCAGGAGATCAAGACCATCCTGGCCAACATGGTGAAACCCTGTCCATACTAAAAATACAAAAATTAGCCAGGCATGGCAGCACATGCCTATAGTCCCAGCTACTCAGGAGTCTGAGGCAGGAGAATTGCCTGAACCTGGGAAGCAAAGGCTGCAGTGAGCCAAGATCACACCACTGCACTCTAGCCTGGGAAAAAGAGCAAGACTCTGTCTCAAAAAAAAAAAAAAAAAGCGAGGGGGTGAACACTAAGTTCTGGGAATTCCCCATTCCTTTTCTAGAAAATTCATAAATAATTCACCCCTTATTTCACATATAATTCAGGAGTAGCTATTAATATAGCTAGCCAGCAATCCGTAAGTGCTACTTTGCCAATGGGGTAGCCTGCTGTGTCTATGGAGTAGGCATTTTCCTGTAATCTGTTGCTTGAATAAACTTGCTTTGCTTTCACTTTACTCTTTTGGCTTACTCAGGAATTCTTTCTTGCACAAAACCAAGAACCTTCCCAGCATGAGCCCCTATTTTGGGGTTCTGCCAGCATCACTCCTACAACAAAAGACAGATTAGCAAAAGAAAAGCATAACAATTTATTTACTCAAGGTTTACTGGACACAGGAACCTTCAGAAATAAAGGCCTGGTGACTCAAGAAAGACTGTCTTTCATTTTGTTTTGTTTGAGATGGAGTTTTACTCTTGTTGCCCAGGCTGGAGTGTAATGGCACGATCTCAGCTCACTGCAACCTCCACCTCCCAGGTTCAAGCAATTCTCCTACCTCAGCCTCCCTAGTAGCTGGGATTACAGGCTCCCGATACCATGCCTGGCTAATTTTTTGTATTTTTAGTAGAGATGGGGTTTAACCATGCTGACCACGCTGGTTTCGAACTCCTGACCTCAGGAGATCCACCTGCCTTGGCCTCCCAAAGGGCTGGGATTACAGGCATGAGCCACCATGCCCAGCCAACTGTTTGTTTTAATGTTTAGTTTTGATGAAGAAAGGACAGCCTCACAGAAATGTGATTGGGCACAAAAGTATCATCTACAGGTGATAGACAGAGTGAGAGAAAACCAGCAAGCCTGTCTGTTCAGATTCTTCCTGGCCTCTCTGTTTAATATTCCTTCCTCCTGGGTATGGGGCAGGGCCTCTCTGGAGTGAGAGTCTTCAAGGGAGAAGGGAAAAGGAAGAATGTGACCTATTCAGGTTTTAGGGCTTGCTTTTAGGGAGAGGGGTGCTTGTCTCAATAACCAGCCTTGGGGAAGACGAATTTTGTGTTCTATGACTTGTATGATGGAAGAAGGGGGGTGGGAGACAGGAGGATCAGACAAGGTCAGCAAGACCTTGCATCTGAGGCCCTTCCAATCTCTTTTAGTTCAAGGGACTAAGCATACCAAGTCACAGTAGTTTGAGGTGTCATGTTCTGAGGCCCAACAGAAATAATAAGGTACTCTCAGTCCCTCTAAGGGCCCATATCAGACCATGCCAAACAAAACACAGTACTAAATTTTATTTTTATTTTTATTTTATTTTTTTTTTTTGAGACGGTGTTTCGCTCTTGTTGCCCAGGCTGGAGTGCAATGGCGCGATCTCGGCTCACCGCAACCTCCGCCTCCTGGGTTCAAGCAATTCTCCTGCCTCAGCCTCCCACGTAGCTGGGACTACAGGCACGTGCCACCATGCCCTGCTAATTTTTGTATTTTTAGTAGAGACGGGGTTTCACCATGTTGACCAGGATGGTCTCGATCTCTTGACCT